>VBVQ01000710.1:0-49782 GCA_011636635.1 Tetramorium simillimum | reverse complement strand
GTTTATCCTTTCCAATCTGAGTAACCTTCCTGTAATATTTGAATTGGACGCAAAAAGGTTTTCAATCTCCTTACGAGCGACGGCGCGAGATGAAGTAAAGTCAATTTCAATGTTAAGCCTCCGACGCTTATCAGCTACGGCGAGCAAATCGCTCAGAGATATTTGCTGCGATTCAATAGCGTCATGAATCATTCGATATGAGTGAGCCTTCGATGCTTGGCTGCCCACGGAAATTCGCGACGAGCAGCCTGTTCGATTGACCGCCGCGAGGTAATAGTTTTTCTTCTCGCAACGCTCGTCGATTCCCGAGCGCTTTACGAGCGAGCCGTGCGATTTCACAGCGATTCGATCGATTGATCACGCTGTCTGCGATCGGGCCTGATTCTTCGTGTGCGGCAAGAGAGAGAGAGAGAGAGAGAGAGAGAGACCCTGTTTTACCAGTTAACCATTTGAAATACTGATTTTACATTTGATACATAGAAAAATAACGATATCTGATCAGGCGTACGTCGACCGATATAGTTTATATTTATGACGTACCTTAAATTAATTTACTATGTGCGATTGGAAATTAGATCCAATAAGCCAGATAATCGCCAGATACGTTTTTACGCAAATCCGCGCGTCGTTTTATATGAAAACCTTGACGAGTTAATTAAGCGTGACCGCAAGTCGTCGCCGTAACTAGGGTCTTACTTGTAACATAAACAGCGAGAGAAAGTTTATTTGATCAAAGCTGAAAGTGACGTCGGCCCGTAACCGGTCTGCTGCAATCGCGCGGCTATCGGTCGGGCGAGCGAGCGCACGTGCGAATTAAAGAGGCGAGTTGAGCGCCACTACGACAGCATTCCACGATGTGCTGTTAGCCCGTTGCATCCGCGGTGTGTTGCACCCGCGAAACCTCGTGGCGGTGCATGTGCGCGCTCCGGACATCGCGCGTACGCACGTAATACACGCGCGCGTCACATTCATCATATTATTACGTGTTAATAAAATTGATGCTTTTCAACGCTCATTACGTCGCGCGCACGACGCCGGTGATGCGCTCGCGGGAGAGCCCGAATGTAATGAGAGACCATTGATCAACGTGACGCTCGAAATCGCACCGTTGTGACATCGCGTTTTGTTTTGCAAAAATTGGCTCGTGCGTGTCGCGGCGTTTATCGCGCGTAATTAAAAGAGCAAGGCCGATTGCGCGCGTAAGAGGATCTAACTAATTTGCAATTCTTTTCACAGTGCGCCTCCGCGACGAGATTTTCTCCCGCGCTGAGAAAAACATAATTACTTTTGGCCTCTCTCAACCATAATTTTATAATAATTTTATAATATAACACGAAATATAATTAAATAACTTAACTATACACTAAAAAAAATTCTGTTAAAAACGGACAAATTAGAAAATCTTATAGGATTGATTAAATATTTTGGTTATTATAATGGAACTCAATATTTTATAACTTATAAAGTATTGAGTTCTATTTATAATAGCCAGAGTTTCTATTATAATAACTAGAATATTCCACATCGTGGAATTGTATGCATCATTATGTTAATTAACGTTAGAAATATTTTAAAATTGTGATTGAGGCCAAAAGTAACTATATTTTTCCCTCAGTACGGCAATCCTCCGACGAGGGAGGGGGGAGGAGGCTCTCGAGCTCCTTCAATTCAAGCAAGATAGATCTCGCGTATAGAGTGTATGTACATACTCCCGTGTACACTTGCCGAGTCTCGAAGCGACTTGCGAATCCGATAGTCGGCGACAGTGAATTGCCGCCGAATAAGATTCCTCGCGTGGATATGGACGAGCGGAAACGATTTGCCTGCCGGGCAAAGAGCCCCCTTTGCTCGGCAGGAAAATCGATTACCCGCGTCTTTCTTCTCCCCTGGAGCTGTTTCAGCGTTTTCCTACGGCAGATTGGCGTCGAGTTCTGTCGCACATAAATAGATAAGGAACCGGTACGTTATTCCCGTGCAGTGCGCCTTCGACCGTCGCGCCGTAGCAACGACAACGGGGGAGAAAAGACGAAAGAGAACACGGATCCGCGCTCCTTCCTGCATACTGAATGCCGCGGGGCGAGCACCCAAGATACTCGAGTGCATTCAGCGCGCTTCTTAGGCGCCGGGACGTCGATCAAAGCTGCCGAAAATGTCTTGCGTCGATATTTTCCCGCGCCGATACCGAAATAAGAGCTGTTACAGTTTAAAAGCCGATACAAGCTAAAATAACAATGAAGAAACATGAAAAAAGACACGATTAGTTAGCTAAATAATAAGAATAAATATTTTTCGATTATAAAACTGAACGCGTGAGTTTGATTTTCACTCACTGACCTATTTTCTTAAAACACGTTGCTTCTGCAAATATACGAAAGCTTTATAAAATGCACTAGAACAAAAGACCTTCGGCACACGTGCACATTGGATCAACAGATTTTTTAATAAAAAGCATCCAGGTTTGTAAGGACGCAGCGAGGAATGTACAAACACGGCGCTTCCATTGTTTTCGTGATGCATACAAAAATTTGCCAATAAAATCGAAAGCCAATCTGGCGTCCAATTCCGCTGCGAAGTAATAACTGACGGACAAACTTAATTTTCCGTATCTATCGTATTGAAAATTAAACTTATCGTCGTATCAGTATTAATTTCTTCAACTTCAGTATTATGAGGAAAAGGTTGTTACATAAGAGACTTACGTTAATTCACTAGATTTACCAGAACAAAATTACGACGCGGCTTCGCAAAAAACCATATCTTTTTTTAGATACGATTTTTGGGTGATACAACCGTAAAATTAATTCCAAGTCCAAGATACCAAGAATACCCAGCCCAAGACACCTATTTATACATTTCTGAAACATGACCCGGCTAAAATATAGCGAACAAAAGCGGCCCCGTTCGCCGGGTGCGTCGACGCTGTTCACCTGCTCGGATTCGCGTCCCCCGTACCGGTATAAACGAACAAATCTAATTTAACCGAATAGAATTTCGTACGGGGGGATGATTTCGAACCCCTGACTAACCTGTGGCGCATCGTTATACACGGTACGCGCAGAGATCGTCTCCCCACGGGCACGGAGAAACGCTGGTTCCTGTCGCCGCGCGAGAGATTAATTTCGCACGCCGTTGCAGCCTGACACCGTGCTAATATCACGTAAATGGGATCACAATGGCGGACCGCAGTTTCCAATCATGTCGCTCGCGCCAGCCGCGCGTATATCCGAGTAATCGTTACCTCGGCGCTACACATATACGCCCTCGCCAGACCGCGTCGATATAATTAAGACGCGAGTTGCACTGCGGGCGGAATTAGTCTTCCAGAATCGGTTATGACGTTGTCGCAGCTCGGAGTCTTCGCAAGAAAGTGATATCATCCCGGTGGGAGTATTGCGCGATAAAATCGCCAATAAAGTGATGTTATTAAAAATAAAATCGATATCGCGTAAATATAATCATGATATTACTCACATAAAACATTACGTGGAATTTAAACGCAACCGAGTTCAATTTCAAGATCGTGATTCTGGTAAAAAAATTTATAAACATTCAAATCAGAAGTGTCATTTTATAAACACAATTTTAAGTGGAAAATTCAAACAAATTCCACTTGCTCTTTTTCACGTTTTTTTTTTTTAATTTTATTTTAATGCAAGATGACTCAATGTTTCAAATTAAGTAAATTATTTGGGGAATGTGGAGAGAGATAATTCAACAAATAAAAATAAATATACTCAATACATATTATAACGTCGAATTATTCTCCCCATAAACAATCTACATAATTTAAAAAAGTGAAACAAATGTAATAAATTAGGTATTAATATTAATATTTAAAAAACACTAAAAAATGTCATAGATTTATTTAAGATAATTATGTCAATATAACATTTATTTAATAACATAACTGATACTTCTTCTTGATTATCAAATTCATCGCTGTTAAATTCGTCATTGAAAAATGTTACAATGTAGTACCTTTTCCTCAGTAATAATCGCTTAGTTCATTACGAGAACTCGATTCGTCAGTGTTTCTGAGCAAGCGAAAAGCATCTTGGTAATGTGCGCGCTTATTCCGCGGGAGAAAAATGATGGGGTATCCCGAGAGATGCATTGGTGCGGCGCGGCGGCCGTCGAATGATAATGCCTAAGTGGCAAATTGCACGGCGGCAAAAGGGCCAATTTCACTTCTCCGCGGGAATCTTGAAAGTACGAGAAGCGGGTTAATTGCGAGGTCGGAGGGAAAAGAGAAGAGAACGGGGGGAACCCCTTTGTATCATCCGTACATCCACCGATCGCTAACACTTCATTTCCACTTGCACCGCGGCAAAACCGCTGCCAAACTGCGTGAATATAATTCCCCGTCCGTATCCCGCGAATCTCTCGATCGTCGTCGATCGCTGGACGATCGCGCAAATTGCCACGGTAACCGCCGTTCTCGATATCTGCGTTTGTCTTCTCGCGTGCAGGTGCTCGCAATGGCAAAACTACCGACTTTTGGCAATGGGTCAAAATATATTATGACTCATCAAACAAAACTGCGAAATCTCCTGCACGCGATACACGTTTACTTTATAATCTAGAAAGATTAAAGTTAAAGATACAAAATGATGAAGAATTTCGGGGGGCCGTAAATACCGTTACTCTCTCGACCTCATTTCATGTAGAATTAATGATAACATTCTTAAAGAAAAACCGGCGTGTAATTCCAAGAACTTTTTCTCGTAACATAAATTCGCGAGAGAAGTACTTAATTATTTAATTACGAGATAAAATTCGGCGGCAAATCGATTGGAACGGCTTTGCGAAGGGATAATAACAATGATTTCGACGCTTTAATAAAAATCCTGCAATACTGAAGTTACTGATCCGAAATTATGTAGATACGATCAGGTCGCGTCGATATCGGGTGAAATGAGGCTGCGCGTAAAATCGACGCGGTGCTTTTATTATTCATCGCTCTCTCGGAGTCGTCGAGTAAAGCCCGAGGCGACTCGAGGACAAAGCGAATATCCGTGGCATTTTTCTACGCTTCGGCTGTCAAGCTGCAAAATGGAAGAGAAGATCCGTTTGGTACGAAACACGCTCTTATTGAGCTTCAGATTTTTCTCTGGGAAAGGCGGGTCGGCGGGGGGGAAGTGAGACGTCGCGAGAACGTTAAACAGCCTCTTATTGCAGTCTAGTTCTGACTGAGAGATAAATAGCATTCTTATCTTGCGTCGCCTTAGAATATCCGAGGAAGATTTACGCGCGAGAAAGATATTTAATTCCGATAATATCGAACGATCACTTCTTACGACACGTAATTCGATCGTACTTTAATCGAGATTTTTTTTTCTGTGCCTCAGAAAATCATGCTCTTTGGCGTTTTATCCTTACGTTTTACAATTAGGCGACAAATATTTTCATACACTGAAAAAAAAATTCTAGGTAAACTTGTAAGATGCATTCAGTAACGCAATTTTTTTAAATACTTAGTTGTCATTACCAAATATAATAATAACAAGAAAACGTTTGATAATAATTATGATCATTTAATTTTTATAACATTATTTTGTCATAATAACCTTAATATAATATATATTTAGTTGAAATTATTTCATCAAGGTTCTTTTATCAAGACTGAATTATTACAATCAATTATAATCAATCTTTTTTCTTCAGTGTAAGAGGAGAGCGGAGATGTGATTATTATGATTTGATTTATATCTCACATTATATCTCACATGAAAGTTAGAAGAACGTTTCTTAAATCATTAATGTGTTTTTCTTCTCCTTCTCTCTTTCCCGAGACAGAGAGATATGATGACGTCAACGAGGCGGGATAACTAAAGCGACTGACAAGCAAGGGCAAGGCGAAAACGAATAATATACAGACGCTCGTACAAGAAATGAGAAAGCATTTGGCTCTTTTTCATTGACGTGAGAATCGCACTGACGTCAAAGGCATAAAGCAAAAACTCAAAGAGGAAGAGTTTGCGTGACATATGCAACAAAAAATACGAATGATATAGCATTTACTCAATTCTCAAGCGTGGCATAATTTCTTATCAATTCACAATCTAGGTTACGCAAAAGGTCAAATGTTCGCCGGAAATGTCCAACTCACACACTCGAAACATTTAATCTGCGCCCAGGAGTATACATTTTATATTTTCGCATTCAACAATTGAAAAATTTTAATAATTAAAAGGAATATTAATTAAACGAAAATGTTAACAACCAAAGAGATATTGCAGAGATAAATTGATAAATGAATAAAAAAAGAACAAACTGATTAATCAATATTTAATATTTAATATTTCGTAATTTGCTTCATAGAAATATTCGTGCGATAAAAAAAATTCTACGACTGTTTAATCTGCTTGACGTATTAAATGTTCATTACTGGAACAACGATCAGCATTTTGCGTATCTGACGTGGATCATAATTAATAATCGGGGCATGGAATATAATCGCGCAGATTGATTCGAGCTTTTTGGAAAAAGAAGAACGAAACGGGAAGTGCACGCGGTAGGAAATTACGGAGCAGCATGCGATTGACAGAATCGAATTTTGAAACTGGTCCATAGTGGAGGATTCGGACGAATTCTCATTAGCAAGATGCATCGTACGGTACGGGCGAGCTGCAATGGGGATCCGGTAAATCAATCGAATAGTAATTAACTGGCGCGGGTAACTCTCTGACTGGCGCGAGTTTGAGTTTCGAAGCGGCGATACGATACAAACGAGATCCGTTTCAGCGAAATATTTGCGTAGCTACATTTCCGGATTACCATCACCCGCCCGGTATAATTGCCCGCCATTAACGAGACATTAATTACATTAGCGGACGCAACGGATATATGTGTAAAAACGTGATTTAACCTTGGAATATACCAAAGCAAAATATAGGTTCGATATGTTGAAACGTCGTTAAAGCAAATTACTTAGAAAAGTTTCCCCAATAGAAATTTGAATTTCACAACGTTTTATCGTCTTTTGTTGCAAAATTTTAATATCATTTAAATTAAATCATTGCAAAATAATAAACTTTATACTTTTTACTGCAGATAAATAATATTTATAATATTACATACGTATTAATATTATTATTAATTACAATAATTTGAATTTTTCAAAATTTTTTTTGTAATTGATATTTTCAAGTTAAAGTTTAAAGAAAAATAATGATTACACAATATCAAATATTCTTAATTAATAACGTTAATCATAATTGATAAAATCTTATTATTAGTATAAATAAATATTAATCGAAAGAGGGATTTTATACGCTTCTATAACTTTTTACTAAGCTAATAATGCTAAGAAGTGTCTAATGACATATAGCTTTTGTACCTCAACCCCGCAAAGTGGTTTTTATTTAAAAAGTTTTAAAAAATTTTCGCATGGTAAATGAAATTTTTTGTTATGCGGGAACCGCTTATTTGTGAAAAAATATGAGCCGAAAAATATTGTGATTTTTTCCGAAAGGTTTGCGTCGGTTAAAAAACGATATTTGCATTAAAATAATACAAAAAATAACATGGAAAAAGTGTGTACATGCATGCGTCACGAATGAAAAAGGGACAAAAGTCCATCCTGTCCAAATAAAAACGCGAGCAAAATATTCACGATTATTCTTTTAGCGTTTAGAACGAGTCCGCGTAATCTCGCTGAACCCGTAGCGACGAAGCGTTACTAACGGCCAATAATTGCCCCCATGACGATGTGAATTGACGCATATCCGCCTGCGACTCGTGCCCTCGCGATGAAAACACGAGAGGCGAGATTCGGTTCCACAGATAATATTCCGCGCGTAAGCAAGTAATTTCATTATCTAAATGCTGATTGCCGGCGAAAGTTTAATGCGGCGTAACCACTAACATTACCGCGTTTGCCAATGGAATTTAATCTTTTCCTCGGCGAGGGTATGTCGTTATCCCGTTACATGAGACCGCGTTTTCCACGACTCCGAGGTTCCTAAGTGCTTGCATCTCGTTTATCTAATCATCTTATTCGAGTAGTGCTTATAAGAAGTTCAAATAATAATTTTCTTGGGATAGAAAGTGGCGAAACGTTGCGTCAAAGATCTACATAATTATTTAATGATCGGCAATAAGGAAAATATCAACAAAATTTAGACGTAATATTATCTAGAAGGGAAATTATCTTATTATTATATAAGTTTTTTTTTAAATTAATTTCTGACAAATCTATCCGAGTCAGAATTATCGGATTCCATAGTTAATATAATGCAATTAATATTTCAAGATCTGATTGAAATTTTAAACAATTATTAAAAGCTCATTAAATATTGATTGAACGTCAATCGATTTTGTTTACGCTAATGCCCTCGCGCCACATGCAGATTACGTGCAATTAAGTTTTGTATCGCGAGCGATCTCGATTGCGTGCAAATCGACGAGGCGAAATGTCAAGTTCAACATACTGGGAATTCGAGACGCGTAAGACAGAACACAGATATCGCTTTGTAATGCAACGTCAAGGAGCGTGACCCGAGCTTAAGACGCGGGATCACGAACGGGGAGGCAAACCAGCTTCTGTAGTCAACTCTGAAGCGGCTTCACTCTAATACCACATTCAGCCCTGTTCTCTGGCGCTCAGTAAATCGTTCTAATATGTATTCAGAGCGATTTTGAATGGAGAATCTATTTCAGCGCGATTATAACCAGCCCGTGCTTCCAATATACGTCGTACGGAACTGGCATTAAGGATTTCACCGCATCCGTGAACTCGGAGAATTTCGCTGCGCTCAATAAGGATCCGCCGTTGGCGGCCAGGAGATATCGGATCAAACGTTAATCATCACTGTATCGCAATAATTTTCGTCCCAGTGTCGTGTCCTTCGTGCATAGTAATAGGACGATAAATATTCAAATGGCATTAATATACGGAAGACGTCTTCTATATAACTCTCCAGACGTCTAATATTATCCGCACCGTAATCTCATTAGAATCGACGAAACCCAAAATGAGCCACGCATGGTAAAGTTGAAGAGATTAATGATAAATACCATTATGAGATATACATCTCCCCTTTCCGAGCAACGGCAAACAAAGGAATGAAAATTCCTAAGATTAATCACGTAATATCTTATAAAAAAAAAGTATTAAAATAAAAGGGCTCGCGAGAAAAGTCAAACGGTAGTAGCGGCAATCCTCTGATCCTACTTGGGATTTCATTGTCTTACTCTATTACATTACCCTCAAAATTTCTCACGTGCACGTACGTACATTCGCGTACCACCCGTTGCGCTCCATATCTCCCGGTGAAAAAGAAAGCTCGCTCTTACCTGTAACAGAAAGAAGGAAATTTTTTGTGAATTTATGTGTCTGGTTCAAGCAACACTTTTATTTACGACAATCGACGTACGCATAATATTTTTATATATTTTCCTTCGGATGAAAAATATTTTCAACAAAACTGACAGAAATAATAAAAAGTGAAAATACTTTTAATTTTTTTTTTGTCTATTTCACAATTCAAGTGAATTTTTCAATTGGCATCAGCGGTTACGCGTTCGAATTCCATGCAACAGTCAAGATAAATAGTTTCCTTCGTAACTCTCGAGGGTCGCGTAATGAGGACAGGAAAGTATAATTATCGGAATAGCTGGGCGCTAAATTGACACGCGTTCAAATTATCATCAAACGAAGGTCGAGCATCCCGCAGAGTGATCTTATTGTTAGTGTACCCTCTTCATTTACAGGCCTCCGCCCACCCGCCTTCCTCTTTCTGGCAATTAATCTTCGCTCAATTGCTACAGTTAATTAATGACGTCGTGCACGAGCGCGAAACCCTCCACCACGCCACTTAGCTTATTGTCTTTCCGGTGAAATTATTCGGCAGCCATGAATCACTTCCTCCACACCCGTATTACCCCCACCGCCATTATTAAGGCGGCTTAATGACGGTATGATTAAACTGATTAAGTTGGGTAGTTTATCGGACTTTGAAGCACGCTTGAACTTCAGGCGCTAGGAAAAAAATATCATTTAATCCATTAAAATATCACGTTAACGATAACGGTATTTCACGGAAATTAACAAGTACGGTAAAAAGTATCAAGAGCATTAAGATTTCAATGGATAAGGTAAAAGAAAAACCAAGTTTTTCCTTCGCTATACATGAAACTCAGGTTCTCCAATTTTTATAAACTGTTCCGTAATACCTCGCGGTTATTAATGTAGAAGGTTAAAGGTCTCCGGTCAAGAGAGAGAGGGGGGAAGGGGGAAGAGAGAGAGAGACGGAGCTAAGGCACTAAGCGCGCTGCAACTCGTTACGTCGTAAATATGTAAATGATTAAGTCGCGAAACTCGCTACGGTTTACCTGGATTTTTTCTAATTAAGCTCCCCCTTTCAGCGGCGGCGGCATAAGAGGCGGCCCGCTTACATCGCGTCTCACGCGAAATTAACCGCGCTCCAGGGACTAAACTAATTTGTCCATAATCGAATATTCCGCGGTATATCGTGCAAGTTTAATTAAATGCGGACTGACCGGATGAGCCGACGCGCACCCCGCCCATCTATTTGCTCTCTTCTTGTGTGTACTCGTATCGGCGAGCGAAATGCAATACGCTCGGCGCTCGCAAACGGCGATAATTAATACGAGAAATTTTTACGTCGTACGGCCAATTATGCGTCGTGATAATACGTAATAAACGTACGCGTGTTTGATATCGCATTATCCGCGCGCGCCGCCGCCGCCGCCGATGAAAATTATGAGGCGCGATGTGTTTCCGATAATAACGCGGACAGACGCTCTTAAACAATAAGAGAATAACAGATGCATGCGGTATACGGAGATATGAGAGAACATCGCAAAAGTGAAATCATATTTTTCATAGAGAAAAAGAGAAAAGAGCGAGAGAGAGAGAGAGAGAGAGAGAGAGAGAGAGAGAGAGAGAGAGAAGCATCACGTTATTACTTGAATCAATTATCCGTAGGCAATTAGCGCGCCGTTAATCGACATTCCAGTGTCTTAACGGTAATTTGCGCGGCGCGGACGTATAAACGGCAAAGAGAGAGACGGCTGTTAACGCGTCGGCAGAAATTACGGAGACAGGCGCGTACGCGGGAATGCGCAGATACGTCCCGATAAAGTCAACTGCGGAGTAGTCCAATCGACGATAAGCACACCGACGTGCAAACTGCGGACGTGTGTTTAACTCATACGCGTGATCATCGCCGAGCGAATTGGTCGCCGGAAGAACGTTGGGGTTTCTCCTCTGTCCGTCCGTCCGTCCGTCCGTCCGTCCATCCATCCATCCATCCATCCATCCATCCATCTATCCATGCAGCCATCCCGTACGTATGTACGTACGTCCATCCATCCATCTATCCATCCATCCATCCGTTCGGCCGTCTATCAGTCTATCCGGCCTTCACTACGGCGATTCTACCTCCACCACCATAGAGGCGCCGCACTCCCAGCACAATTTCCACCAATAATTAGATCACTACTATCGTGTTTCGCCGCGATATACGCAGTGAAATTTATCGTTCAAGCGGGTAATGATCGTCGACAAAGCTGGCCGCTTGTCAGGAATTAAATTTACTTGAAACAACACGCGCGGAGCAACACGGCACGCAATTTAAAATGACAGAAAGTATCGGCCGAAACTGTTTTTATACGTGTCCCGTGTTAATTAAATGCGGCGCTTTATAATAAAATCTTGAATATAAAAATTCAGAAATATATTCTGCAAAGTTAATTCACGAAGAAAAATAAAATTAAATATAAAATTATTTTCTGCAAGAGAAATCAAATTAATTAGTACATTCCGCGTATAAATATTTTGCGAAAATATCTCTGAAAATATATCCTCGTAATGTCATAATAGAGTTATAATAAATAATTCCAAGGCATGTTAAATAAACTCTACGTGTATTAAAAATATAAATGGTACAGCGAGACTGTTAAAAAAAGTCCATGCTATAGTGTAAACGCTGTAATCTGTAATGTACTTATAAGTCAAACTAGCACCTAGAGGCGAACTGTACGCGAAAGGGGCGAAAGGAGGAAACGGCGAATGTGTACGCTACGGAGTTGTTAAATCGATTTATCGGAAATAGGGTCTCGAACGTGGCAATTTCGCCCGCTTGACCA
Organism: Tetramorium simillimum; assembly: GCA_011636635.1. Taxonomy (NCBI): domain Eukaryota; kingdom Metazoa; phylum Arthropoda; class Insecta; order Hymenoptera; family Formicidae; genus Tetramorium; species Tetramorium simillimum. Next base: position 37,668 of record VBVQ01000710.1, on the reverse strand, counting down.
TGAACCAGGAAATTAAATGATCGGTCGATAAATTCATTAATCCCCGCCGTTTGCACCCCCGCCGGACGCTCGTTTCTTACGGCTGTTCTCTCGTCCATTTCTACAGTTCGCACCGTCGCGCTCGTATTGTCGCATCAGAAACAATCGCCCGACGAGCAACGGTGTATGGAGCCTTCTCCCAAGGTCGATCGCCGCAATTTCCTTCGGGATGGGAACAAGGAACGAAAGCTCGAGTTTACACTCGCCGTAAAAAGCCGGCTAGATATTTTCATTACGGCACCGCGGCCGCGTCGGTTTTACGCCTCCTGAGTGCAAGAGAGACTGTGATGACGCGAAATACGACGGGACATCGTCAGGATTCACACGGTGTCTCGCGCGGTGAATTTCCCTTTCGGCATAAAGTTTGCGAGCGAACGCGCCCGGAGCTGATTCGTGTGAGCCTCGGCGAGAATTTACGGGACAATACCGTTGGGAGTATCGTGAAAATAGGAACGAAACAATTCGCGGTGACTGAGAGTATCGTCGGGAATTTACCGGCAAGATATGCCGGTACCTCCGTAATGCATAAACAATGAGTCGTGCCGCTAAATGCGTTTACTAATGATTCCGTCTTCTGTCGCGATGTCGGTGCATAATCACTGCGCTCTACAGGACAAATCGCTGTGAAGGAACGTAAGACTTTGTTAGAGGAATACAATTCCCTCGAATGTTTCATTTCTTACAATTATCTAACATAGTTCCTTCGGTTTACGATTAATATTTTACGCTGTGAACGAGATTTATGCAGTTGGCATCGCGGAATGAGAATTTTTACAAAATTGATATGGCACTTGGTTATCCACAATTTAGCTACATTTGTCCATAAGTAATTATTTTTTGTCTACTTTGAAAAAAAAAATTAAAAATAAACAGAAAAGTTTAATTACAGCAGTCCTAAATGCATTTTTTAATTGATGAATTAAAATTCATGGACAAATGTAAAAAAATAATGGACGATACAATTTTAAGAAACGCACTTTGGAGTTCTCAAGATAAAACTTGTTCAATTATTGTTTATCTTTAATTTTTGGCAAGATGGATAAAAAATTAAAGGACTTATTATTTATGGACAAATGTGAACATTCAAATGTCATGTCAATTTTGTAAAAATTCGCATCTCAGGACACCAACTTCATATATCTGACTGAACGAGGGCTGTATGCATAAAATTGTGAAATCAATTTCTTCGAGTCGACATCTTCCCAAGGGCGCGATGTATTTGCTCGATCGCGGATGAAATCGCGCGCGCGCGTGAGTTAAGAGCGCGTGAGTCCCCCTCGTACTTTCTCCCTCGGGCTCTCTTCTCACCTGCAACGGCAAAAAGGCGAGGCCACATTGCATCGTTAAATTGGCGCATCGAAAACAATCGAGCCATTCCTTCGAGAGGCGAGGTGGAGAAGGGAGAGTAACAAAAACAAGACGAAGTAGGGGACGAGTAGGTGAGCGAGAGCAGGCGGACACAGCGAATGCAAGACTCACCGAGGCCGTCTCGTTGCGCTTTATAGCCGCGCGCTTGACCACGAGAAGAGAAAAACGTCTCAGGGCCGACCGGTCCTTCGCTCTTCCCTCCCGGTCCGCTCTTCGGGCCCTCCGCGAGCGGCCGCTTACCCTTCTCCTCTTCTTGAATGAGCATTTATTATCGAGCAAGACCGTGTGGCAGCTTGCCAGGGCGCGCACTTGATCTTACACCGCGCCTTGTAAAACACCACTTTTATACGACTGAAAAGCAATTTAATTCCCTCGTTTCTCTATTCTTGCGAACCGCCACTCTCATCTCTCTCTCTCTCTCCTTCTCTCTCTCTCTCTCTCTCTCATTCGCTTCCTAATCTTCGTGCCTCGTACCCGAACCCTCGCACCCTTCGGCCACCCTCTATATCCGACGGGTATTATTAATCTCGCTCGTACAATGTAACATTGTGCGCGGGTATCGTTCAATTAATTCGAAATGTGTGTACGCGAACGCCAGATTGGAAACCAAGAGCCGGTGAGAATACACGGAGGGCAGTGGTGTACTAAAAGGGTGACGGAGAGATCAGTCCGCCCAAGAGAATTAGAATGTTGATACAACCTGAATAAAGACTAAATGAGTCGAATAAAAATTCATTAAACTTAAAAAAAAAACAAATTTACTTACTGCAAACGTAATGTATCTTTTCTTCCGCGGATTTAAATCTGATAATTCTTTGCGATGAAAGGTACTAGACGCTTTCGGCTCTCATCGAGATGAGTAATACACAATGCAGTTTCGAATGCGAAAAAATAGACGGATCCGGGAGTTCACGGCTCGGAAGAGTTCCCATTCTAATATTTGTATTGAGCGCGTTGAATTGGAAATTTGTGTAAATTGCTACTGCCAAGTGCTAGCAAACGGTGCATTTAGATACGGCGGGGATTCTGTAGAGTGCGATCAATTTATATTCGCAATGACTTTGCATACGTTACGATTGAATGCGAAGTATCAAAAGCCCGCCTATCGGAAACCGATCTAAACGGTGATTAATAATAGGTTACGGAGATATATACGAAATAATTTAATAGGATTATTGAAGAAAATGAAGAACGTAAAAACAGATTAATCTAACTACCGTTATTCGAGCCTCGACGTAAACTGCAGCGGACCATAAAAATTAGAGTTTATTGATTTTCATTATCCAATCAATTTAACCAAATACATAAAATCATATGAATAACGATCTTTGAAAAATAAAACTTGAAAAATAAAAAGAAAAACCACACTTAAAAATAATTTTACAAAAAGTATCTTAGCATCAAAAAAAGTTAATAATGTTTCATCTTCAAATAGATTTATATTAAAAAGGTTTTATATTTCGCGAATGTATTGTTACTACTAATTATACATTTATTCTTTTCGAATAGACTATTAATACATCACCTCCATTTAAGAGAAAAAAAAAATATGAAAAATTACATCATCCACAATCTGTATACCCGGTCAAATATTGGTGGTTCGATCACTTCTCGGGCACGAACAGATCGCAGCGGCACGTGACGAGGGCTCAACATGTTCACAAAGCAACATCGCGCGCCGACGAGGCGTTTAAAGTGCCATTAGCTGCACGCTGCTAGGGATCACATGGAGAAGGGGATGGAGGACGCGGGGATGGCCCCGGGGCAGAGGGAGGGCAACCCCGAGCGCCGAATTCAAGATACGTCCCGTTTGCGCGACGGGGCGGAAATCTCTCGGGGGACGGTGAGAGCGCAGTGCAGTATTTCCGGTACAACGAACTAGTCAAATATACAAACATATTGAAATATTCCGCCGCGACTCGCAGTCCGCGAATAATGCCGGTCGCACCGGCGGCTTCGTTCCGATACGCATACGGGATGTAGGAAATTCAACGATACTCCGACGTTATATTCTGGAGGATCCCCGAGACGTCGCGGAGACGGAGCGGAGGAAACGAATATTTGCGATGCGTGCGGAGCTCGACAGATATTTATTGATAGTAGATTTACTCGTGGAAGTGGAATCGCGCTTTGATAAGTCGGTCTCGCGAGAAATTGATTCAACGACGGTCTGATAGGAAAAATATCCTTAGAAAGAATATAACAATGAAATTTGTATGATGGAAAAACTTGGCGACACGACCCTATTAAAATGCATACAATTATAAGAAACATAAATTATTATTATTATCATTGTTATATTCTATTATTTCGTTTAAGGAAATCCAGCCGAACAATTTCATTTTAAAAATACATTCTTCGAAATATTTAAGATGGCAAATCGACAGAAATATCGCTGTAAAGAAGACTCAAAAATATTTCGCTCGAAGTTTTCTCGTGGAAGAAAAATCCCGAATGCAAGACGTTATATGGTATATATAAACGCCTGCATCTAGCAAGACCATCTGAAAAATTCAACTGCGAGAAATCAACAAGACGTCGGATAAGCGTAAAAAGCAAGCGAACTCGAGATTCGATCTTTATGATTTTAAAACGTTAAACAATTGTAATAAATTGAATCGCCGCATTAACGCAATACACGGCATATTCAATTTAAAGAGAAATGATAAGAAATGGAAGCGAGATCCCGCCGCAGGTTCTACTGAAAAATTTATCACGACGTAGAATTCGCATAGAACGTCTCGCGACGCGTTTTTAAGCCCGGCGATATCCGCATCTATTACGACGCGAGATGTATTTCCCGGCGCGAGACATATTTTCAAGATCACTCGTCTGCGCCCGCAGCGGACGGCTGCGAGGAGCACGTACGACATCGTTTCTCCGTCTCTTCCCGCAGCAATATTGCAACGCGTACCGAAGCGGAAAACGCATGCGAATGTCGCGACTGATGTTACGCGTCTACGTCTCCACGTGTACCCGTGTGCGTGCGCGCCGATGCGTCGCGTCTCTCACACGTGCCCGCAAAGAGAAGACACTCAAGAGCCGACGTGTGTACGCCACTTGACAATACGGAGTCGCAGCGAACAAAAAGAACCTGTACAAGCGAATGAACGGGCGAATGGGCGAACGAACGAACGAACGAACGAACGGAGGATGTACGATCCTCCGTCCCCTGTCTGTTCCTTCTGTCGCTTTTTATCCGGCGCGATCTTCGCGCGGCTCCGCTTCGGCTCACAATACACACGGCGTTCGCTCTGCTCTTCTCCCTGAGGTATGACAGCTTGTTGCGAGCCAGTTCCGGATTACGGCTCTTACGATACCCACTCGCGACTCGAAAAGCTCGGATAGTCCGTCTGGAAACTGCGAAAAAAGCATGACGGTCGAAGCGCGGATTTCTTGTCTCAGAATATCACGGACCGTTCCAACGACACAACGTCAATCAGGATAATCATAATTCTTGATAACATTATTGATAAATAATTATTGTTTCTTTTAATGCTGCTATTGTCAATAGACCGTAGTAGTAAAAAGATATTTTAATGCCTAACCGCACTGAGAGAAAAATATAGTTACTTTTGGACCCAATCATAATTTTATAATATTTCTAACACGAAATATTATAATGATTAACTTAACTATATGCACCATTATGTTAACCATAATTATCGTTAGAAATATTATAAAATTGTGGTTGGGTCCAAAAGTAACTATATTTTTCTCTCGGTGCAATCCTTGTTTTAATCTGCGAACGAAAACATCAATCAAAGATAGAAGTACTTGATTTGATGGAGCTAAAGTATCGGGGTGCCACCGAGGAAATAAATTTTTTAATCAAACTCCACCGCCGCAAGAGTCCGTGGCAGAGGTGTAGGTATATCGATCAGAATGCGCGACGCGAGGCTGATCCGCTGGTCCGTTGTGTACCATTCCGCCGCGGCTGCTCCAGGTTAGAGATACGGGGGTATCTCTTTCCCTCCGTGAGGGTGGATACCGTCGACCGAATGTCCCTGTGCGCGCGGCATCTACGAACCGAGAACGAGAGAGAGAGAGAGAGAAAGAGAGAGAGAGGGAGAGCAGCTCCAGCGTGAAATCATTTGTCCGGGACGAGCCGGCGCGAAACGCCCGCAAATTGAATAGCTGGCGGAAATACCGGCGGGACGAACCAACGAATAACCCGTCGCGTGCACCCCCGCGCAACCCCGCCATCCGCGTGCATTCGCGCGTATCCGCCCCGGTCTCTGCCTGATTTATTAGGAGCTAACCGTCAAAGAAAACGGCACCGCCTCTAGTTAGATTACCGTGCACGCTGCCGCCGGAAAATTTGTTCGCCACTGCCAACAAGTAAGAGACTCCTACAGAAATTCACGAATCGCGTATCCGGCAATCTGAAAAGAAATACTAGAAAAAAAAAAGTGTTTCAAGGGAAAATAAACGGACGAGTGAGCTTTCGCGGTTGATTTAAAACAACGCGATCGAGATAATTAATTATAAATGTCAAATTTCTTTAAAGCTTATTAAAAAGGATATAATTCAAGAGTAAAAAATCAGCTACTATAAAGTCATATGTCGATGTTAATGAAATAAAATTAATCGTCTCCTCCATAGGTTAATAATCGCGTTGCCGTTTACTTAATTTAATAGAGCGCGTTCTTTCACGTCGCGAACACTGAAATTAATGTAAGCATCGCGACACCCGAGTCAATACGGCGATATTAATGAAACGTCAGTCACGTCTCGCGTCCCATCGTGTCCAATATCACGAAGGACAGCTCGGGGGGAGGGATGATAAGGGGGAGGGGAAGAGGGACAGAGGTCGCGGTTGCCGGTCACGCGATAAAATAATTAAAACGACCCTCTTCTATTCTTCGACTTCGCGTCGGTGGTGAAAAGGTAATTATTATTCCCGCGGTGAGTGTGCCGTCGGCGGAGGGAGATGCCACGGGAAACGACGGTGCGAGAAGAAAAGCCGGGGGGGGGAAGAAAATTGAATACAATGAATACAGTCGACGACGAAGGTAAAGAGCGGAAAAACGACGACGATCGGACAAAAGCGGCGTGCGAAGAAGGAAAATTGAATACAACGCGGTCGCATCTACGATCGCTTTAACGAGATCGAGTTGACTGCGGGATGACAGAATAGCCTGCTGGGTAAAACTGGTACGCAAGTGTCGCGAACGGGGGGGACGGGGGGAAAAAAAGAACAAACGGAAGTGAAAATCTGAGTGAAATGGATGAAAATATGCGGATAGACACTGCGGAAGATTCTAAAGAAAAACAGGCCGAGGGAAGGATATCTGCACGGTGGCTTGGGCGCTCGGAAATTATTTCACGGCGGATGATAAAAACCTGAAGAACGAGGAGAACCTGAAAAAAAATGGAGGGTGAAGGGAAGAAGAGAAAGAAAGAGGGAGAGAGGGAGAGAGAGAGAGAGACATCCGGAAAGAACGGCGAAATGGCGAGAAAGGAAATGAAAATGAAGCGGGCACGGTGGCCAGCGAAGTATAAAAAAAAAAACGACGAAAGAAAGGGCTTAATACCGCGTAACGTAATTTAAAAGTGTAATTGCTCTTGTCAGACTCGACGCTGAAGAGGACAGCCGCGAGAGAGCGGAGAGCTGCGCGAAATGGAAAAACGGATACAAATGAAAGAAGGGAAAATTAGAATAGGGAAATGAAGGCGGACGGATGAATATAGTTTGAGCGCAACAGTTTTAGCGAGTCAGCAAGAATCCGCACGGAGTGCTAAAAAACAAGGGCGAGAATGAGAAAACAGATACCGGATATACCGAAGACAATAGTAAGAAACGAGAGTCAGACCGGTGGGAATTGAAGAGGTGGCAATAATAAAAAAATTAAAGCAAGAATTTAATATCGTGTAATGCAATTAACTAGCGTAATTATTAATAGAGATGAATAACGACGAGCGAAATTTTTGAGATAAAACCAAAGGTTGAAACAGTAAATTACAGATAATCGTTATAGCGATAAGCAGTCTCGTTACGTAAAACTACATCTGTAATATTAAATTAAGCACAAAATGTTGATTCGTGTATTCTCGGATTATCGGTTAATGTTCTTCGGCAACCGTGGCGAGTCCTCCAGTTTTACGAAACAGAGAGTCGAGAAATACGAGACTTGCGAAAACTGCGACGGTGAATCTGAATGAAGATAATAAGAAAGAAAAAGAGGGAAAAACTCCCGCGGTAGCGGGATCGCGAGTCGGTGAAGTATTCGGGAAATTCAGGAAGGTACGAGGGGAGATGAATGGAGACAGGGCGGACACGGCGCGGCGGCCGGGAAGGAACGCGAGGGAAAAAAAAATGACCGAATGCGTACATACGTACGAACGGGGAAGAAGAAGAGAAGGGGCTTAATATCGTGTAACGTAATTTAAAAGTGTAATTGCTCTTGTCATGCCGGACGCTGAAGAGAGGAGTGGAGAGAGGAGCGGGGCGACCGAGCGACAATGAGTCTCGGGACCAGTCGGACACTCGCTCGCTCGCTCGCTCGCTCGCGCGAACAACGCGAGCGGTGCTGCGCGGCGCGGCGCGGCGCGGCGCGAGCCGGGGCGCTTACGTTACCGGGAGCGTAATAAGTTTTCATGCAAAGCGAACGTGGATTATCCAACCGTGAATGTGCGCGGGAATTATATTTCACAGGAGGAAGCAGACTGTTACTGCTCCTATCTGCGTCCTTCCACGACAGGCTCTCGGTACCTCTCGGACTCGCTCGTCATAAATTACACGGACAAGCCGGGGCCACGGCCAGGATTTAGCAGTCCTTCTCTATAGCCGGAGCTAGTACCTTTCCACCCTATCTCGTTCCATCTCGTTCCGTCTCGTTCCGCCCTTCCCTTCTACTCCTCCCATCCCGTTCCCGTTCAAGCCTGTCTGCTGGCTGCAGGTGAGCCAACGTACCTGTCGACCGTAAGGGACGGTTCTGTACGGACCAGAGATTACGGACAATCCGACCGAATCGTGATTCTCACGCGAGGTTGCCGGGCCGAAGAGGAAACCGCCGTCCAACCGAAATTGAATCGTGTCCTAACGAAGTTGCCTTTGCAGAGAAAGCGCGAAGCGACTTAAGTAACCCGCATGTTCAGGCCGCGACGTAATAATCTCGGACGCGTTACTTCTGCTCTCGTTACTTTTAATTAGACGAGACCCACCTCGAATTCTCTTTCTCATAGAGGATCTTCATGCCATGCCATCGCGTAATAAACAGGGCACTGACACAATCGTTAAGTAAATTGATTTAAAATTCTTCACATTATTGTTAGTCATTGGGACGTACAACAAAATATTTTTGCAATAACAATATCTATATACTATAAGAAAAATTGTTATGCAATTCGTCTTTAAGATTTCTTTTAAGCCTAGACTACACGATAAAAAATTGCAGAAGCTGCAATAAGAAAAAAAGATAATGATTCGAAAAGTTTGATTCATATACCGCAGAAAGGTGATATATTGACTCTTATATGCTTGATGCACATAAATAAAATACGCTCACAATAAAAGTTGGATTATTCATGGCATGAAGATCCTCGCCAGCGTACCTGAGCATTTTGAATATAAATACGTGACTCGTATGCCAATTCGTAGGATTTTACCGTCATAACGCGAGTCAAAGGAAGATGCAGGAAGTAATTTGTCCGCGTCTGGATGCGAGGGCGACGCGTTAAATTTCCACTAATCAACGCGAGGAGAACAGCGGGGAGCGGCCACTGCTTCCACACCGTTGCTTTCAGTCGATCTACCCTAAAAGCTTGACCCGTCCCGTGCCTCTCACCCCCGAGGCGTCGCGAGGCGTCGCCGAGAGATGTGTGCGAGTTACGTCCGATGCTGAGCGACACGTCGCGTCACGACGCGCCGCGGCGCTTTTTCCCATCCCACCGGAAACTTTCTCTCTCTCTCTCTCTTTCTCTAGCTATGGAACTCGTATCGTCGAGCGGACGGACGAGTGGATTGAACGCGGAGCCGTTGCCGGAACTCAGGGATGAGAGGCGTAGAAGCGGCGAATCGAGGCAGGTAGGGTGAACGATCTTCTACCCTACCCCGCGAGAGACGATTTCGGAGGAGAAAGGCGACGGACGCGAGCGACGAAGACGAAACGAAAGGACGGGGAGAAGGAGAGTAGCACGTTCTCTCGCCGGGAAAGGGGTGAAGAGACCGCCGAGTCCCGGGACTCCACGAGAGAGAGAAGCTTGTGGAATAGACAGAGCCAAACAAAACAGAGTACCAAGGATCGACTAGCGGAGATATAGAAAGCGAAAGAGGGAGAGAGAGAGAGAGAGAGACGCGAAAGTGGGGAAGAGCGAGGGGGACGTTGGGTGACGAACGGGAGATGTGTGGGCGCCGACCGGGAGACGCGGAAGGAGAAGGCAAAGAGCGGGTCGCCCGAGGCTCCCGCGGGAGCGAGACGAGAAGCTGGAATCCGTGATGGAACGAGGTGAGACATATGAAACGGACGTGAACTTTGAGCGGCGCGCGAGAGAGGTGTATCCGCTGCTGGTGGTGGAAACGAGCCGTCCTGGTGGCGATAGTGCCGGTGCCGACGGTGGTGGTGGTGATGGTGCTGCCGGTGGTAGTGGCAGCGGCGGCGGCGGTGGTGGTGGTGGAGAAAGCGGTATAGAGAGGGGGTCGAAGGCGGCGGCTCCAGACTCGAGACCCAGGTCGATATCAGCCTCGAGCAAACCAGACATCTACCGACCATTCGCAAAACATTCACCTCAAGTGTCCCCGGCGGTGCCCTTCTCCGTTGTTCGCTGCAATGCGGGCCCTCCTACGACCAAGGGAGTGTGTAGCCACCCTTCGATCCCTTCCTCCCTACGCCCTCGCCTCGGTCAGCGGCGGCGACGGCGACGGCGGCGACGGCGGCGGCGGCGGAGCGAGTCGGAAATCATATTAACGATACCGCGGTTTTCGATCTATCGGGATCGGCGGCCGCCGATCGGTGATCCCTCGGAGGTACCCCCGGCTGCTGGCGTTTTAACGCGGCGAGCCGTGAAAATGTTTCCACGTTGTCCGTCTACGCTCAGTATTTCACGATAAACGCACGAGCGCCAAGCGACAAATCGAATTGCCTCGCGCCAAATTTCGGCCGTTCAATGACTCGGAAATGCTGCATCGCGAGAAGCCGAGCTGCATCGTCGAGCACGTAAATCGAAGGATTGAACGTCGTAACAACGCTTTAATTCATTTCTCCTAGAAAAATTCTCCTTGGAAAAATATTCTGCATTTAATTTTTTTTTTCTCGCTTCAAGATTAAATTTTGCAAGGGTTTGAGAAAATAACCTCGGACCGCCGTTGCGTCGATAAACTATCAAATTGAAAACGTTACCGACGAATGCAACAGATAAACAGCGAACGCCTATTACGAGATTCCATAATGAGATTCATCTCGTGCAACATCATCTTCTACAGCTAACATATAGCCGCAAAACACGGAGGGTTCGTCACAAACAAAGCGCCATCAATCGTCGGCCGAGCAATGACCCTCGATATCTCGACAGTAATCTCGACGGTAACGGATACACCGACGGTCATCACGAGCGATATCCTTCGAATCGTCGCAAGTCGCGCTGTCGAGCTGGATTTCCTTTCGAGCGGAACTGGCCGCGGCGTTTTACATCGCGTGAGCAACGAGCCGCGCGCGGTCTTATTCACCGCGGTCGCATTAACGTTCATAAACTTTGAACGTACCCGATGCCATATTTCAACTTAATGAGCGCAATAAATTTATACGTCGCGGTAGACTGGCAGGGAGACAGGGAGATTGAACGAGCGGGAGGGAGGCTGCAGAGGGAGACGAGAAGCGCAGAGAGAGAGAGAGAGAGAGAGAGAGAGAATGCAGGGGACGCGAAGGCGGAGAAAGAGAGAAATCCGGAGCTGTAGCGGACGAAACGGGAAGAAAGGAGAGCGAAAAGAGTACAGTGCGAAAGGGAGAGACAGAGAGGGCGAATATACACAAGCGACCGATACCCCGTCGTTTTTATTAATAGAAATTCAATTTGAGCGAAGCAAGCCCGGCAATTCTGAGGAAATCGAATTATCCCGGTATTATCGGGAGCGCACGATATCCACGCGCTCTGCTCGTACTGTATATACGATCGCGAGTTTTGCACATCAAGCCACGGGATCTGCGGCGAACGCGCGAGAGATCGCGATGTCTCGCGAATAATTGAAAACGGTGGAAAACGCGCATCTCTCGCGCGTTTATACTCCGTGAATAGAAACTTCTCCATTTTCTAAATTCAACCCGTTCATTACCGCGCGTACAATTGAAAACTGTCTGTAGAAAACTTGTGTGTGATTTATACACCCAAAAAAAAAGTATTTTACGTTTAAAGTGATTTTTCCTATAATTTATATTTCTAAGCTTACTGTTTTACAGTAAACATATTCCTCTTTTAATCAAGAGAAAAATATTTTTTTCTCTCTTAAACACTCTTGTTTATACTATTTTTCTCTTAATTTCAGAGGAATCCTTTTGAGTCAATAAGAGAGTAAAATCTTTCAAGATTTAAAGAATTCCACGTATATAAAAAAAAATTATTTTTTTTATGTAAAACGCGATCGGTGGTAATCATCGAATTTAAAATTGAAGACGTTATCGAGCTACTTGTGACGTCCTTGAATCGCGTCTCGCGAGCTCTAGCTGTTTTCTATCGACGATCGAAAAAGCCGGGGATAAAAAATGAAGTCGATCGAGAACACAAGGCGCATAAAAGGAGAAGCAAAACGGCAAGTTCCGAAACGGCTCTTTGGTGCATTACGTTGCGTGTCGAAGTTTCTCCGGACGATCACAGTTCGACGATCTCGCCCTTCCTCTCGGTCTCGGACCGTTTGGCAATTACAAAGGGGGACCGAAATTCCATCCCCTCGCTACCCACGATCGTGGATTCCCTTCTTTTTCTCGACGAAACTTTTGAGGTTTGCCGGAATACGAGCCGAGACATCGCGCAAGATTACTTTCTTTGTAAGAGCGAAGTTTGTTCCCCTGCCGATGGCCCGAGCCGATTACAAAAGAGCATCTTCCAAGGGTGCGCTCTTTGATACGGCACTCTTTCACCTTATCCGCGAAATTCATACTTTGTACATTGCTCGAATCATTCTTTTGCATTGTGAAATGGCTGTATTTGCAAGGAAAAATCGCGGAAAAAATTAATTGAAAAGATGAGAAATTACTGAAAAAATGTGATACACGTTTACATAATTTACACGGTTTATGAAGTGCGTTGAAACTCGTCATAAACCAATTTATATCGTAAGACATAATTTTTTCTTATCGTAGCACCAAAAGATTTTTACGCGAGCTGACAAATATGAGATGATTAATTTAATATGTATATATCTATTTTAAAAAAAGGATTAAATTTGCCTACGATAAAATATTTCAACATTATATAGCGATCGTTGAATAAGACCACCCGAGTGCCAAGTAAAAGCACTATAGAAATAGCGGAAAAACGGTACTGAAAAGACGTATATTATAATTAATGCAAAGGATTAAAAGCGTATTCTCACGAAAGCTGCTGGCGAGAAGTTGAGTAGCGGTTCCGAGAAAAATGTTTTCATTGAGATTTTTCCTAGACGGAGGTAACTGCCGTTTAATTGTGAATCAAAAATGCAGACCGGAGGAAACGGGTCGGAAGCAGAGAGGAACGCGATGGAAAGAGAAGATGCAAATTCATTAAGGCAAATTACTTTACGCACGGGCTTAAGCGAGACGGGCTTGGTGTAATAAAAGGGTACTCGCTTACCCTTTGTTAACGTCACGGCGCAACTCGTATGCGAGCTTAAGCGCTCGTCTAATACATTCGTCGAGACACACCCGAGTCATCCTGCCGTTCCTCTGAAAGCGATAATGGATAGCAACAACTCCATAAACTAACGCCTCGAAACGCAGACGGCAACTGGATAGACTCGCGACAAATGAGAAACTTTACGGCTGGCTTCTGAATGCCCGAAATATCATTACGCCGGCGATAAGAAACGTAATTTGCTCCGCGTTAATTACGATACTCATATCGTTGCATGATCATCTTTTTTCACCAGCTGTGTTTAATTCGATATCCGATTTTAAAACAAAAGAGGCAGCGGAAGAAATTGGCAAAAAGAGCGACACTGCTCCGACGATTAGAGTCCGCTGTTCTGAAAAATGTTTCCACGTGCTGAACCCCGACGCCCGAGTTCACGGACGCGACGCTCCGTTTGTGCGATAGCACTTGGTGGATACTGCCGCGGGAAACCGGCGGAATCGTTCCCCGCATCGGCGATTCCTCCGCGCCGTTGTATGCGCAACAATAGGCGGAAACGTCGGCAGTTACAAAAGGAGCATCGGGAGAAAAAGGCAGAAAGAAGGGAACCCGGTCGGCCGCCGCCGGTAGCGCGGGGGCGATAAAGAATCGAGCCAAATCAAAGGTCCGTGTAGAGAGACGTTAAGGCTGCTGTCTCCGGCAGATGGTATAAACCGTGAGAGATCGCCCCGATAGTTACGGTGCCTGATTAATGCAGGTGGAGATACTCATGGACACGCGCGCGCGCGCGCGCCCGCTGCGTGTGTGCGTCGCTCGTAAGTGCGCCACGGGAGCGCGTCGCTTGAGAAAGACGTTGTATCAAAGTTCGTATCGCGAAGCCGATCCATTATCGCGGCGTGTTCTGATATTACCCGGCCTGTGTCAGGTCCATATTAAAACGCGTCAGGCCCGGCTTGCTGCAATATTTTGTCAGTAACGGCACACGGTGTACAAGACGTCAAAAATATAATTATTTACCGCGCCGTGTCATTAGCCCAAAAAGATAGAATCAATTTAAACGGGTTACTTCGGGAAGCTCGCTCGATCAATATGTACGTTGATAAAATAATGATCGTACTTGTGCCCTCTTGAATATATGATCTTTATTCGCGCCGCAGCTACCTATTCTACGTTCGGGCGTGATATCGTTCCGACTATCCGATCTGACGCATTGAGATCTCAGCGAAAGAAAAAAAAAGCGTGGGAGGGCCGTGACGGGACCGTGAGGGACGTGAGCGATGTTGCTCGATTACCATAATAATCTCGTGTCGCCGTGTTCGCCGCGTGTTGCGATTCGAGAGGGCAGGCGACTGCCGTGAAACGAACGCGCGATGCGCTTCGAGATGCAGCGCGAAGTGCCCGAGCACCATGCCGATTTCACTCGACAATACACATACTTCCCTACCAGACTCTTTTCCCCTCTTTATCCGAGACGGACGAGCACTCGAGTGCTATTGTCCAGGTGAGTTTGCATTGTGGATGCCACGATACCATCTGTACTCGACCGGAGAATGCCAGAAGATAGTACGCTTTGCTCGCGCGAAGCGTCGTGGAAATGCGTCTGAGGTATCTCGATGCGATCGCGCCGTAGTGGCTGTTATTTTAAGTCCTTCAGTACCATTGAGACGTACGCGCCGAAGAGGTAAAACTTTTATTAAGAGTCGAACATTTGTATCCCACTTTACATTCCACTTCATACTGAGTGCGATGTTACAGTGATTAAATTTTTAAATATTTTTTGTGCTAAAAAAATAGCATTGAAAGACTTAACACGTATTTATAAAAGTAAATTTTATGTATCTTGTTTTTTGTTTTTCAAATCGGAAATAACAGAAATAACTATCGGCTCAATTATCGATCTCGCATTTCCGAAGAATTTATACTATAGAGAGGATTCATATAGGGATGAAAGCGACGAGAGATGTCAACGGTAATTATAAGCTATAGTCGATAAACCCGATACGATTCGTATCGTATTCATGTTACAGTGTTAGAGATATGCAAATGATTATTAATTATTAGCATGTTGATCGTTATGTCGTCGACACGGCGGGCCGGATCGGTGTACCTATGTCCGGAGTCTCTCCTCAGATCGGTGAAACACGATAAACTTTAATTAGGGAACGTATTAACGCACCGATGGTGCACTGGGTATACGATGGCGAGCAACAGCGGCTGAGTGAGTGGTTAGCAAGCAGGTGCACGGATAATTATACGTTTTCCTCGTATATCGTCGCATGCTACCGGAATAATTAAGCAAAACTGATGAGCGTCCTCTCTCTCTCTCCCTGTCCTTTCCCCCCCCCCTCTCTCTCTTTCTCTTCCTCTCCCGTTAGCACGACGTGTCCAATACTTTCCTAAATTTTTAATTTATGCGCGGAAGTCCAGCATGAAATTAGCTTTATTATACCCTTTATCTCCCGTCCGAAAAAAAAAACCGGTAAAAATTAATCTTGCGGAATCGAAGGCGCGATTGCAATCGATCGATCGATCGCCGTGAAATGATCTCGATCGAATATCGGCCGAAGTACATCGGCGCGTAAAGAGAATTTTAGAGATCGGCGCTGTAAACGCAAAATGCAGAGCGCCCTTTTTCGGAGCGGGCGCGCACATTTCGCTTCGGGCGAACAACGGTTACGTGCCCGGAGCGCGATATTTCTTAATAAGCCGCGATCGTTGGCACGCACGATCGCGATATTTCTTCGGGATCGTTGGCGCGGGCCGAGATACGTGCCGCCGCGCTCTCGCGAATGCACCATAAATATCTAAATAGCGGAAGTAAGAAAAATTACGTATTTACGGCAGCCGTGCCGGCAGAAATAGCGCCGGGACGCTCGATTGTGTTTTGTTCGCGGCGATGTTTCGTGAGAGGTACGATTTTCCGGGACTGCTCCACGGACGTGATTCATCGTCGTTTCTATGAACTCGAAATGAGAGAGAGAGAGAGAGAGAGAGAGAGAGAGAGAGAACTTTTGGTAGAATTGAGAGAACATTAGATCGTCAGAAAATGATAGCGCTTAATAAGATGCCGTTGTTAACATGCGTCACAGAGAAATCTCTTCCTAGTATTTTATGACATTTACTGCTGCTATTAAATAACAAATAAAGCTAATAAAAGCTGATTTATTATTAATCTAAAATCAATTTTAAATGTTTTTCTTTGACATTTTAACCGCAAAGAACTGGTTTTACTGATATTTCTTCATTATTATCGAAATATCACTAAACGGTATTTGTCGATTACGAATAATATGAATCATACAGATTGTAGAACATACAAGTTCTACACATTTTAATATTCTTCCGCGCTCACTTAAACCCATTTAATAGCTGTGTCTATTAAAATGATTTGAAATTGTTAATTTGGAAATTGTTAACGAAATTGTTAAATAGTATACAGTGAAAACGAGATTCTTTCTTAGATATGCGAGCCACGCTTTGATTACGGTAACGCTTAATCGAGCCTTTCGTTCAGTCACGAGAAATAATTTCTTCCTAGTCGTCACGAGAAAGAATTGCACTTCCTAATCGATTCGGGGAGAAGGTGAGATCGGCGCGGCGCGATACATTCTCGGCGAGACGCCTCGCCGTCGTCTGCACGCACAATAGCGATATTTTATCCGCCGGTAAGTCACGAGCCTCGCGAGGCTGCACATACACGGAGAACGCGGACCAATTACGAGCGCACGATAAATAAATAAACGGTGCCTAACTGCCGCCGGCGATTAAGCGTGATTATGCTCACGCTCGTGACGCGCCAGCTATAACAGGTTGTACCGTGAACTTTCGCCGTCGCGACGCGTCAGAATAACTCTCTCTCTCTCGACGGTACAAACGTAAAAGGATAAAACGTAATGAGCGTCCCGAATAAGCGCGCCACCGCCTGCTTGTATATACTTGGCCTGCGACAGCCTGCCGGTGCATCCAGCTCGCGCACTTCGAGCGCGCGACACCAGCCGACTGCTGTATTGACTCGCTGCAACTCCGGAGATATCTCTCTCTCTTTCTCTCTCTCTCTCTCTCTCGGTAGTGCGTGATTATGCTAAGAGCATCGTATGTTAATTACGCTCATGAAACGAGAACGTAATCGGAACGCGAAAACGAGAGATTTTAATCACTCGGCTTTATCATGCAGACTCTATCTCAGAAGCAGAGATTTATGTATATACATTATAATTGCAACGCGTAATTTTAAGGTAAATTAAGTAATAAATGTATATAAAACATTAGCTCTAACAACTACAACTCTTGACAGCGGAATTTCTTTATCGCGTGTCTGTTTGATTTTTTTTCCAATCGCCTAGACAAAGGTAAACTTACGTCGCAATAATCAGTTCCAAGTAAACAAAGATGATGCGATTCATCGCGGAAATTGCTCGTATAAACTCGATAAGCTTGCTCAACGTTTTTTTTTGTCAAGTACATTACTGCGCTCTTCCTCATGCGCAGCGGAATACGAACACACATTCAATTTTCATTTCGACGCGATAAAAATTGTGAACAATTTAATAATAAAATAATTGGGCTTGATTAATTTTCTTAGCGCGCTGATTTCCCTTGGAAATAATATAAAATCGGTATTTACCTTGGGGTCAAAGTTGAAGACCTGCTCGGGTCGGAGCGGGCACTCGAGGCCGCATTTGCAGGTTCCCACTGTCGTCAGATATTCCTTCAGTTGATCCAGCGAACCCAGCGCCGTACTGCTTGGACTGAAATAGAGAAATGGACAGAATTATTCTCTAACTCTCGCCGCGGCTTAACAACGTGCAAACAAACTATGACGCGTACACGACATGAATTGCGCAATGTTTGCCAAGCTTAGCGAACGTGTCTTGGTCATTCCTTTTTCTACACGCGGTACTAACGACTGCATTTCCATTATTATCAACAGTATATACATTGTCCGTGTAAATAACGCACCAACCTGCAACCGCGCGCGCGCCTCGTAATTTATGAAACGCACGCGATTCCTTGGGGCTTCTCTTTCGTGTCAACAATTTCAGATAAACGATGCGTTATTACCTATTACGGCATTAATGCCGGGTGATATTAGTTGCAAAAATTCAATG
Source organism: Tetramorium simillimum (assembly GCA_011636635.1). Lineage (NCBI taxonomy): Eukaryota > Metazoa > Arthropoda > Insecta > Hymenoptera > Formicidae > Tetramorium > Tetramorium simillimum. The sequence continues at coordinate 19,393 of VBVQ01000710.1, read as the reverse complement.
TTGCAAAAGCAGCAAGAATGTATATACAGAGCGTGAAATTGAGGGGTTCGGCGCAGCGGTGACGTAAAGCTGTAATCAACGAGATTTTACAAACTTCGGATTTTAAACGGACCTTACAAATTACAGATTTATTCCACTCTTGCTCCGAGTTCCTCAATCGGAGATCCAATGCACTACGATAATTTTACATTTCAATTTAAAGCGCAAATTGCGAGCGTCCGACCGTTGCCGGTGGAATAAATTACAGGTTAAACACTACTTAATCGAGGCAGATGCTCGCCAGACATCTGCAAAAATTACCGGGAAGTTCGAGACGCATCAGAGATGCTGCACTACGATATACGTACTTATTAAATTCCGCAAAAAAAAAAATACAATGTAAGGAAGATTGCGAGGTTTCACTTCGTATTTCGTTTAGAAAAATTTCTAATGCAAATAATTGCACATTCTCCGCGCATTTGAAAAAGCTTGAGCGATTCAGTAAAGCTCTTACGAAGCTCTAATGATCTTTTCCTTCCCTCATTACATCCCTCAAATCGGCGTGAAAAAAATTGAGCGGGTCCAGCATGGTTAACCACTTCCAAATTCTACCCAGTAACCGTAAACTGTCCAATTGAAAATATATTAAGCACGTTTACGAGAACGATATTCGAAGGTAATCTAAAGGCAAAAAAAAGATGTTCGAGGATACTGGTCGCGTAATCGGCTTCGTGATGAAAAGCGATCAAGTCTGAGAGCATTTCGGGGGAGAAACACGAGGTAGGCGTATTATAATTTGGTCGGCCGCTCCCGCGTGAGGGGAGGTGGAGGGGGATATGGAGCGGAAGGGGATGCTTTATTAGCTAAAGATACTGCTTGTCTGCCGGCTATCCCGAACGCCTGGAACGAACCGAACAAGTAAGCCGGGATTCTCGCCGGTGGTTCATGCTAAACCGACAAGGTGAAACGAGGTAGGGGTCGTCGCCTGTATATTGATTACCTGTTGGAGAGACAGAGAGAGAGGAGACTTTGTTTCGAGGTACTTTGCAGCTTCCTAAACTAATAACCGCGGGCGGCTCGTCCCCGGCATTATAACCCCGCGGGAAAAGACGAGAGCCTGCCTTTCGTCCCGCGGGAATGCTAGCAGCAATTATTTCTCATGACAACAAGACGGATTCGTAAACCCACCCTGGCACTAATTTGTGTTGAATTCGATTTGTTCACGGAGAGAAACGTTCTCCTTCCGTCTTCTTCTGTCACCTCACCTAAGCATGGTAAGTTTGCGAATTATTCAAGTTCACTATTAATTTTTATTTACTTTACTTTATTAATTATTACTTTATTAATACTTTAATGATTTTCACTTATTAATTTTATTAAGAAAAATTTATTTAACGCAATGTCATAAATAACTTAAACAAATTTATTGTTCCTCTCTGTCTTTAATATAAACTTTTTAACATAAATATTGCATTTCGAATAGCAAATAGCAAAGTTCGTTAAATTTCGAGTTTTCGAACAAAAAAAGAAATGTAATAAAATTAACACAAAGAAAGACCTAATAGTTCATTATTAGCTATTTTTAAAAATTCAACTTTGCAATTCTTGCTGCGAAAATGCTTTTTTACTTAGAGACCTAGAGTAAAGTTAGCGGACAAGCGGAGTACCTCGGTAATAGCACGTTTCCATCGTGAAACCCGCTTTCAAAGGCGCCGCTTACGTACAATTATCGCAACCGCATAAAGCGCGCAATCCGGAACTAAATTCGCGACTATCAAAGGAATGAACTTCAACGAATCGAGGGCAGAGGGAGAGTCCGGTCGGTTAACCGGTGTGCTCCGTCTCGTATATAAATTCGGTAATGCCTTGGCAAAAGCCATTTTCCGTACGCGGAGCGTCGCCGTTACCGTCGGCCGCGGAACGGCGACCGAATCTGAATGTACGGTCGCGCAATATCATAAATAAGAGCGGGCTGACTTCCTCCCGTTTCCACCGTCCGCGCGCGAAGTGCGTTGGAACGTGTTGCCGGTAACGGGGGAAGAGAGACACACCAAGTTACGCCGGATGAATTATGCTCGCTGGCATGGCTGGCTAAGCCGCTTGTCCCTGTAAAGTACGTGGCCGTAGCCGCCCGCGAAACCGGTGTCAGCTTTTCATCCTCCGCCACCCTTTCTCGCGCACACCCCTTTTTCCGGCCCTTTCCGCCGAGCGTCACCGCGAAATCGTGTAATTATTCTTGTTTTCGAGGACGGCCAGCACCTGGTGCGACGGGCGACCGACGACTCTGTTTCGGAAACGCGCCAAGTCCGTCACGTAAAATGCGTTAGAGGACCGCCCGTTCTCCAATGGTCTCTCTCGTAGCGGGCGAGAGGCGCACGAGAGAGCCCGCGACGAAAATTATATAATAAAGCGCACAGTCGGAATTATTTGAATTTACGACACGCTCGAGGATAACGACCCTTTCTCTGTTATGGAAATATTACGGGGACACGAGGGGCGTAGACGGATGGCAGAACGAAAGTAATATCTGACAATTTAATTGAGTTAATTAACAAGCTGTTCCCCGTCCGTTTCGGACCATTGCTCATTCTGCCAACGGGAAGCGGTGTTGCGGCGACGCACGTTGCGAGGGAGGTAAATCAGCCCCCGGATAAGTAGACTCGTTTACGGGGACCCGGCAATTGCCACCGGCTAAATAGGCCGCGTTATACCTGAAATATCATCGGCGGAGGGGGGGGGGGCTAAGACCGCATCCGAAGACAAATGCGCGATTATGAGGGTAACTTTTCGGGGATTGTCATTTTTAAGGTAAATTGACAACTCTGTGTTGCGTAAAATTAATTTCTCGATTAGGCAGAAACATCTCTCGCAACGTTGACGCGCGCCATTTGCGACGTTGATGATCGATCTCGAAAATTACCGCCGACTGAAAGTTTTCACTCAATCCGATTATAATGTTGAACAATATTAATGTTACATAAAAAAGATTGGCACTTGGATAAGCAAACTTCGTTTAAACGAATATTGATCCGCTTAAATAAATTGCGAAAGTAGTCATAACTCTCGTTATCTCGTTTTACATAATTTCATAACAGTCTGCTCGATCGTTAAAAATAATTACCATTATTTAATACTTGTACTATAATATAAGTTAATGTTTTCCTCGTTGTACCTTTGGACAGACAACATTGTGTGTATTTGCAATTGACTGCATAACTACAACGGTCAGGTTCCCACAACCCTCGACACCGCGACCATGCTTCTCCAAGCTGAAAATGATGTTGGCGCCTGGACTGTACTTATCTACGATCTATGATCGCTCGCTTACCTTTCGCGTGAGCTTTACAACCGCTCGCGGTAACTTGCACGCACACTCGATTGTGTCCACCCGTTAGATACGCGCGGCCACATACTAATTTCGACGTCAATCGTGAGAATAGCAAACGTAATCTCTCATTTGTCATATTTCGCATCTGTCTTCTCTGCATTGTCCGCTTGCAATCAGATTCTCGCGAGAATATCGTGCAATTGTGCAATTTATGAGTAGGAATAGTACTTTCGGTAGCTACATATAAAAAATACGTTATAAAAATATTATCGCTGTTGTTCATGGTGAAAACTACACGGAAAAAATAAGTTCATTAAATTTTATCTGACAATCATTCATTTTTGGATAGGGCATAATTTCTAAACAGTTTTATGTATTTTTTTATTAAAAAATTCTAGACATCTTGAAAATACTGAAAAGACGTCATAGAATTAGAAGTTATTAAAATTCTGTTTCAGAATAACAGTCTGAAAATGGCCCTATCCAAAAAGTCGATAAATAGTTACATAAAATTTAATGAACTTATTTTTTCCATGATAATAGAAATCCTCACTGAGAGAAAAATATAGTTACTTTTGGACCCAACTATTATTGTATATTTTTAACAAGAAATATAATTAACTTAACTAGATGCATCACTATTGTGTTGACCATAATTATCATTAGAAATACTATAAAATTGTGCTTGAGTTTCAAAACTGACTAGGGTAAACCGAGGTATGATGGCCATAGGCTGTAATTTTTTTAAATAATCGTTAAATTGTGCATTTTTTTAAATCATTTTGAAAGAAGATCGATATTTGCAAATACTGTAAATATCGACCTTCCAAAATGATTTAAAAAATGCACAATTTAACGATTATTTAAAAAAATTACAGCCTATGGCCATCTTTTCTGGTATGGCCATCATACCCCGGTTTATCCTATATTTTTCTTTCAGTGGTCCAACGCTCGATATAAAACGCTTCGATATCATTGTAAAACAAACTTACGGCTACACCGTCTCGCATTAATCTCGTATAATCGCGTCACGTACAAACATTCGATATTGCAAACATTAATTATTATCGAGATTTTAACGCGCTTCATGGTCCGCGTTTGCGTCATTAAACGCGCAAGAGGACATCGCGCCAGTACGAGTGAGTGAATAAGGGAGAGAGATATATAGGTAGAGACAGACAGACAGACAGAGAGAGAGAGAGAGAAAGCGTGTTGAAAATGCTGCAGCGACTCGATGCAATTATAATTCACATTAACAATGCAGCTATGTTCCGCGCAATTCAATCCGCCGTGCAGCTATTATCGGCGAGCTCGCAGTTACCGCAATTGCGTATCGCCCCGCGCGGCGATAAGCGTGACGCCGTAATAGGAAATTCGCGAAACGCCCGAAATTGTTAATCCGCCGTGCGCTTTAAACGAAGGTCAGTGCAGTAAATCGTCCAAGTCGGGCTTCGCCCGGTAACAATAACCCGCCGCGCGTCGCCGCGCGATAGAGAGTGACTGAAACGCCAATTGGAATTGGCTCGTAATTCGCGCCCGTTCCGGCGGATGGCTCGGCCCGATAATTACCGATCGGGGATAAATTTATGACAGCAATAATTTACGCGGAAACTGCGGCCGACTGGCTCGATAAAGAGCGATTAACTATAAAATGAAACTGCCGCGGCAGTTCGTCCGACGTTACCTCGTTGCCGCGGTTTGAGCGCGAATGCGTGCGTGCGCGTGCACGCATCATCGAATATGCAATCAAAATTTAAACCGTCCCGATAAGCTTCGCGCGGACCGCCCCCGGACCCGTCGCGATAACGACATAACAGCGCGCGCTGGAAAAATTACGTCATTTGACTCGAATATCTAAACACTTTGCCAGCGGCAAAAGCATGTTTTGTGTTAGATCACACTGATCTCGATTCTGAGAATCGTTGCGTAACGTAAGAAATTAATATGCCTTCATTACGCACTAGAAATATTTGTACGCCGCAACCGAGCGGAATGGCCGCTCGTGATAATCGCATCGAGAGAAGCGACTGCGAATTATCGCGTGAATAATGAACCGCGTACTGGACACGCGATGTATCGTAATGCGCGGTGAAAGCACGACGTTAATATTAAATCGGTGAAAAGTCGAAGCGAGAGAGAGAGAGGGAGAGGGATAGAGAGAGAGACGATTTAAATTAATTCGACCGTCGGTTTTCATCATACGTACTTACAACACGTTAAAGTGAATAATTGCATTCCGAATCGCTTTATCGGTGGCTTTGTGAGGCAATTAATCGGCGTGCTCGCCGTTTTCGACCGAATCATGCGACTACGCTATCGAAATCAATAACCGATCCGTAACGCGATTCCTGCCGCCGCTACCCGCTGGCATTTTGCGCTATACGCTGTCGCGAAATCAATATTCAATTCGCAAGATCGTCGTTCGAGCGGTGTACTGAGTCGCCAAAATCGATAACCGATATTCGCAACATCGCTCGCGCAGGTCTGCATTTTGCTTCCCATCGAAATCGCAAATGCAGATCGCGACAACGTTGGTACCCGATTGATCGCCGACGTTCATTAAATTCCACCGAAACGCAATACACATATGACACACTACGGCCTAGATCATTATAGGATATTAAATAACAAATGCCTTGATGACGTTAGGGTAATGCATCGTTTCAAACATTTTCCATTTGGATGGAAAACAAACAAAGGCGATAGAGATTTTAACATGCTGAATATAATACGATAAAATATTCGGACTGGTCCGTTCCAATTTTTCAAAGCTTATCACATTGATTATGATAATAGTCTTGGAACAGTTTCACATGAATCTTCAATAAAAAAAAATATTTGAAACTATTTCTTAGGCACTGAGAGAAAAATATAGTTACTTTTGGACCCAACTATCATTTTATAATATTTCCATGATAATTATGATTAACATAATGATGCATATAGTTAGATTAGGTTAAGTTAATCATATTTCGTGTTAGAAATATTATAAAATTGTGCTTAGGTCCAAAAGTAACTATATTTTTCTCTCAGTAGGCAAACAAGATTTTCCGCATTGCCCGATAATGCTATTAAAAAAATGTACCAGAGGAAGATTTTATTAATAGAAAACTGCTCGTGCAGAATAAAAAGAAGTGAAACATTTCGATGAACATAGATAACTTACGTTTCTCAAGAATTATCAGAGCTCATCGGGATTGTATTACTTCAATGTGATCTCCCTGTATCATTAGATTAGTCATCTCTGTTACGTCGGTGTATATCTGTTCGTATCCTCGAATTGTTTATCAACGATCTATTTGTGCCGGTGTACCTTACGGCTCGAAAATCGATCTCTATCTGCGAGCGAGGCGGCGATACGATGTTATCGAGAAGAATGTACGCGGGCCTTCGGTACATAGCTGGGGGAGCGAATAATTTTCGACCACGAAAAGTGAAACGTTAACGGCGTCCGATCACGAATCGCTCGTTTCCTCCGGGTGTTTTGCACTTTTCTGCATGCGAGTGAACCGGACGAGGTAGAATCCCGCGGAGAGACGCGGAGAGGGAGGAAGCGGCGAAGGACGAGGAGAGCCGAAAGTCGGGGCCGGGGGGCGGAGAGAAGGAGGGAAGCGTTTCGCGAGTCGGATCGAGCGCAGATTGCAGTCATTTGCCGGCATAAATTGCACGACCGGATAATCGTCCCGCGCGCAGGAACGAAAGCAGTCGCGGGCGCGTCGGAATCGCCGCGAATCGGCCGAAATTCCGTGGTGGTTCCGGAGCGAGCGAGCGAGCTCTTTCGAGCGGCGCGAATTATTGCTTTCACCGAGTTGTAACACACGAACGAGCACTTTCCGCTATGGGGAGCGCGTGCACTTCCCACCGGCGTCCGCGGCCGGTCGATGCAAGATGATTGTCCGAAAGCGCTATTTGTTGAAACGAATGACCACGCGTTCTAGCGCCTTTCGCGGTAACGAGTTTATCTTGTGTACGCCCGTGGACGCCCAGTCTACAACTTCTGATGTTTTATTTAAACAACCAACACACGCGTGGGAATCGGTCACTTACGGCACTTAGCCACTCGCGGAAGAATATTATACTAGGTAATCGATAACGGCAACTCTTCCAGAGAGCTCTTACGAGCGAGCGTGATCGATATCCGGCGACAATCGATCGCGAAGTTGAAAGTGGAAAAGGCACTTATGTCTCTTTCTCTACCTGGTAATAATGTCTATGCGGACGTTATTGTGCAGAAATCGTACGTGCTGAGATATCGGTTGCGTGTAACGACTGGAAAAAAAAAAGACCCGTACGGGTCTTTCTCTTGATAGCGGCGCGCAGTGGCATAATAGCATTTGCCAAGTTTAGTCGGTGTGTACGTGGTAATAGCTAAGCACACGGTAACATACACACCGGCAGATAAGGTTTATCGCGACAACGCGGCAAATTTCAACGACAAAACGACTTTTACGGCCATTATCGTAGACATACTGTACACTAAATAAATTCGTGTAGTCATACGCGTTAATATAGTCACTGAACCGACGGAAAATTATCGCGATATTCGATGCGTTTTTATGCTGGATACTGAAATGCAACAGACGATTTGCGGAAACCGGTCGGAGCAATTGGAGCAAAATCGCACGAGTGAAATTAGTGTTTAGGCACGCTGAGAAAAAATTCTGGTTAAAAACGGAAGGAATCGGAAAAATCTTGCAAGATTGATATCAAATATTCTGGTTATTACCTATAAGTTATAAAGTATTGAGTTCTATTATAATAACCAGAATATTTGATCACACCTACAAGATTTCCCGATTCGTCCGTGTTCAACCAGAATTTTTTTTCAGTGCAAAATTTCGGAAATGTATCTTCTTTCTACGCTTACCCGATTCATCATATCCGATACGTTATTTTGCAGCTGAAATAAGTCCGTTGATGAGCAAGTCCTGTATAAATATTTAAAGCTTATTCCGTCGCTCCTCAAATAAATCCATTCAATTAATCGGGGAAACGTTCGATCGCGCATCGAAAATGTAATTTTATAAGTGGTCAACGCGGCGCCGCTGGTGCGCGAACGAGGTCGTAGACATACGAACGATCGATCGATCGATCGTGCAATCGAGTATATATCCGCAAATTACAAGTCTCGTCGGTATTCCACTCCGACTCCAACTCGGGGACTGACTGCGCGCCCGCGACGCTCCGTGCGATAAGTTCGCGAGAGACACGTTTTATAGATTCAGCAACTTTGTGTCGGTCTTTTCACACCGTGTGTCATTCCAACAAGTTAGAAAATTTATGCGCGCCGGCAATTTCAGCGTCCGTCGACGAAACGTCTTTTTAGCTGCAGTCACACGTCCGCCGGACGGTCCCCGTCTCGCGGAACTACGGAGTTCTTCCACCTCCGCGGCCCATTTCCGTCCCGGTGTCTGACCTTCATTCCGGCCCAGACATACGGGCTAAGTTATCGCGGCGAAGGTGCGCGCCGTAAAATTGTCCTCTCATTGCGGCGAACTTATTTATCGCGCACACAGGGGCGGAGGGTCGCGCGCGGCGGAGAGGCGCGGCGGCGTTTTGTCCCACGGAAGTTATTTAAGACACCCGGCCGGGAACGCCGATAGGGATTCCCGCCGCCACGCGCGCTTCCGTTATTTATTCACGACTAAATGGAATTTCCCTACTTTCTCAAAGCTCATTCCTCAAATAAAAGAGATTCTCTCCGCCCGCGCCCGCGACCAATAAACAAGGCTTACCGCCAACTTTACGAGCGTGGTCCCAGGTGGTCCCCCGGCGCGGCAGTCTCTAAGATCCGAGGGGGTTCCCGTTGTTCTAAAGGAGCTTATCAATCGCCCGGGAGACGCAGGACCACCGTGCCTCGCCGACAAACGACCGGGCGCCAAACTATACGCGGAATCGCCTCCTGCCAACTGACGCGAATATTCCTCCCGAGCGAAATACCGCGCGTTCGGTTTCGGCGAAATTGTATCACGCTGCGTTCTCTATTGGGGAGTAACGGCGAAATTGTATCACCACTACGGTATCTCATTATTCATGCTTCTACCTTTATGTATACACGCGCAAATTAACTGTTGACAAATCGACTCATTGTATCGTCGAACGTACGCCGCAGCGCGTCAAAATATGCTTATACACCGCCGAGTGCGCCGCAACAAGATACGGGGCATCCAAATACACCGCGGTATTGCGACGTAATTTGGCGCATTCCGCTCTTTGCGTTGCGCAAATAAACGCATTATTCACCGTAAGATACACACGGATATTGCCTTTGAGTATTATTTGCTTCCGAGATAAATTGTTTCCCCGGAATAATTTGTTTCTCTTAAACCGCGCGACGCGTTACTTGGTCGCTACCTTGTAGGATATGTCAATTGTTTTCATGCCGAAAGACGGAGAGCACAGAGAGAGAGAAAAGAATAATTACAAAGGCTTGAACGTGGCATTATGCCGGTTAATTGGCCAGCGACCGCTGATTTCTCGAAAGTGTGCAAATTAGGCCCTTCTCGTGTCTACGTTATATGACGGATAAGGATCTGTAATTAAAACGTGCGTGTAAAGGGATCGCGAAGAAATGCAAAGAAATATCTAATTATTTTTGGCTGTCGGCGCAATACTGCAAGGAAGCACATCGAGGAAGCTATAACGACACCAGCATTCGCAATTAAATTTAATTGCGAGATGTTTCACACAACACGTAAAAGTGATAACCGCGACGTTAAAAGTCAATCCTAAAGATAATCAAGTTATGCGGATATATTATTTTCACGAGGAGAAAAATATTGTTACTTACAATTGTACATACTTAGTTCTGCCTACGATAATCGACACATCAATCGTCAACGAACCTGAACGGAACAACGAGAGCAAAGTAGATAATCGCGAGGCATCACACTTCACTAATTTCACATAACGACCGACGAGCTTTTGTCTGTAAAACGCCGCTCTCCAGGGATGCTTTAGCGGTGCAGCATCATTAAACACGTGAGAAAATGAGCGTGCTGACGAACGCGAACGAGCGAATATAATTATAACCGAGATAAAGGAGTGCATTCTCTTCGCTCCGTAATCACACTCATAAAAATTCTGCGCATCAAATCATTATTTCTTATTATAGATTTACACACATTTAAATTAAAAACAAACAGACCGACAGGTGAAAAAACTTCACCGCGTAAAAATTTTTTTTTATCATGAGAATACATGCTGTATAATTGAATTTAGCGTTAAAATAAATGTTATAAAATTAAAATAAAATATAATTTTTAAAAAATCTTCCTTCCTCGTCGTGTCAGTTTTACGTGCTGCAAGTTGGAATAATCTATCTCTCAAAGTTATAATTTAGCAAATATATGAAAACTATCGCGCTCTGGCAAGGACGCACTGAAATCATCTCCGCAAATTACTTCCCAAAGAGCCAGCAACGGAGCCGGAGTGGCACGAAATCGTGTACCATCGCACTTCGCTAATTTCGCGTAATGATCAGCGAGCTTATTCGCGAAGCGGTTGCCCTCTCGAGACGCTTCGCCAGCGCAACGTGATTTACGTCTGTAGTCGAGAGGGATGGATGGCGGCTTACAGGGGTTACGAGAAGCGGGGGTATAATTATTATCGAAGGCAGGTAGCAGCAGCAGCAGCAATAGCAGCGACTGTGGCAGCAGCCGCAGCAGCAACGGCAACGGCAGCAGCGGCGGCGGCGGCGGCAGCAGCATATGGCGAATGCGAGGAATCGACGTACGGCCTTCTCCAATTTCCCCTCCCTCCTCGCTCCCAGTTCCGAGCCGGAGGATCACCATCTGTACGTCCCGGCAAATCCCATGACTCCGCGTATTATTAGCTTACATTATTGATTTATTATTTAGCGCTAGGCAGCCGCGCAAGCGCCCGCTAAATCGGGGTTAACCGCTCATTTGCCGACGGTGCATTATGGTTTCTGGCGTTATGGCGCCGTAATGAGGCAATACGGAGGAGGAAAGAGAGATGAAGACCCCTCCGGACTTTTTATCGCCGCCCTACTTTCCTCGGACCTTGCCTCGATTGTCCTCGATCGAGAATTAACGCGACGGCTCGACGTTTATAAAACGCGAAATTAGATATCGCAGAGCACGTGGGTGGGTGGATCTATAATAGTAATCGCTAAGCCGCGCGAAATACCGCAAATTTAATAATATCTGATATTCAGTGTACATAAACTGCGGGGAACACAATTGATTTATCTCATTTTCAAAACGTACCAATGCGCTGCATGTACGATTAAATTTTGCATTTGAGTTGAGCCGTTGAATAAAAACAGTTCGCCACTGTAAATTTGATCTTTCCAGTGCGCGATGCATATGCGATAGAGTCATGAATAGTATTAATCATTGATAATTCAGCTTTATAGTAATGGAACGGTAACAGGATGTTATTGCAGCTGCTGTAATTACTCGTGCGGCGTCACATATCCGTTTCAGTGCTCGCGCTCGAAAATCTCGCCCGAGCGATGCGCGTTTCAACGGCACATCGCGATCCTACACCGACGCGACGCGGTGCGGTGCGACCCGACGCCGCGTGCGACACGCGCGTGCGAACAAAAATAATTCTAATTGCTACGTGAGCGAGGTATGTAGTTAATGAAACGTTCCGGTAATTTCAGCACGGGGCGATGCCATCTATTCCTCGCGAAGCTACGCATCTCGATTGTCGTTGTCCACGACCACATTTCGATTAACAGCAAAACGACGCACCGGCAAATTGTTGCTCGCGGTGTCCGATAACGTACTCGCCGGTAAATTAAACGCCGTGATAAACCGGTAGCGCCTTTATGCATACATACACGCATACACGTATGTACGTGCGGCACGTACATTAGCTCCGCGTGTGCCACGTGCACGCGTTTGTACAGATACGCGCAATCGCGCGCACGCAAACATCAAATGGAAACCCGTTCCGGAGCGAGCCGCTTATCGGAATCGGCCGTATCATAACTAGCACCGGCGTAACATAAAATGAATTTTCCATTAAATGCCGACTGTGATTCACAATCTACATGCGTCACGCAGTCGGCTTGACCCACATAATAAACTCCAGATGATATCCCAGGACTGAATATCTTGTGCGAAACATCTACTTGTACGACATTGTACTTGGAAATCATAAAATCGCTTACAAAAAGGAACGAATGTTAAAGGATAAAAATAACCATAAACTGCCAGACAGAGAAAATTAAATAGAGACGGCAAATATTAACGTTTCCACGTAGAGTTACATCGCGACTATCTACATTCTTTTCCAAACTACTCCTTATCACACTTCTGAAGAATTTCACAGTCTATTGCGACGCGAGACAATCCTTTACACGAGATACATAACTGATGAGATATACACTGAAAAAAAATTCTGGTTAAAAACGAACGAATCAGAAAAATCTTGTAGGTCGATCAAATATTCTGGTTATTATAATAAAAATTTTGGTTATTATAATAAAACTCAATACTTTATAACTTATAATAACCAGAATGTTTTATCAATCCTACAAGATTTTTCTGATTTGTCCATTTTAATCAGAATTTTTTTTCAGTGCATGAAATAATTCACATCTGAGACTACGAATCGACAACGAAACGCGAGTCGGCGCGAAAGCGCAGCCGAGTTGATCAGTAAGAAAGGGATAAATTGCACGGTAGCTGTTGTCGATATATCTTCCATACCGCACCGTTCTAATTAATTCACGAGCGCGCGATTAGCAGACGCAACATCTCTCGAATACGACGCGCCCGACTATCCGTTATACTCCGCTTGCGCTGCCGGCATAAAGCATTTCGCGTTTTGCATATTTTAGCGAGCGTACTACTCGCCCGCTCTCTCACGATTGTAACTCTACGCCCGTATTACACCTCTCGACCGTAAATTCCTCGAGACCAATTATCAATGCCCGACCACGCCGCGCTTTCGCCAAGTTTTTTATCATCCCGGCGCGTATCTTTCTCTCAAACGCGGCGCGCGCGATAATTATACGTTTACGATTCGCGATGCGGAACAATATACCGCGACGCCAAGTTTTTCTCCCGCCTTTTCCTTAGAAATTTATTAATTTCCGAGACGCGTGACCGAGCGTATATTGCTTCAATTATAAATTCGTTCCGTAGGAGGCAAGAAACGCGTCACGAGTCACCGGTGCAATTTTCCCCAAATAAATATGCGACGGCGAACAATGACGCCAGCACGAACGGCGCATAATGACAATTTGTCAAGCGTGAGCCTCTTAAAAAATCGCACAAAGTGGCAGTCGGGCCGGCCTTGAATGCCCGACAATTACGTGTCTACTCGGCAAATAAGCGGAGACGATGCATGACATCACGCTGCATGTGTTATCACGTTTGCACACGAGACTGCCAACGCAGATTTATGTGCTCCGGATTACAGGCATCGATCCGATGCACCTGCACGATTGGAGCACCCGTCCGCGTAATGAAAAACTATGTGGACAAATTTACATAATCGAGAAATTATCGAAATTTAACGTGTCGCGTATCGACGAAGCGTTTTTTTTTTTTTTTTATTATACATTCCCGCATGATTCACACACTTCACGCGTGATACAATAATATAATTATATAAAATGTATATAGTTTTCTCACTATAGATTATATTCTCTCGCGTAACTTAATTTTATTAAATAAATTAAAAAGTAGAGTCGTTAATAAACGTATTTTATTAGACGTATAAACCTCTGAGATTACGAGAATCGAAGAAACGGTTCGCGATATTCTTATCTAGCACCGAAGATACAGACCTTAGACAACTCGCAAGCGATTACTCGGCTCGGTAATTACGTAACGGAAAGATACGGCGGGAGGTGGAAAATAATGACAAACTATAATCGTTTTGTTTCTTTGCGCGGCGGAGGACGCGTGGGTACCTAAGCTGCGATTGCGTAAGAATATTGAAATTAAGTATTTAAAGGTAATCATCGAGAAATTACGAGGATATCATGGCAAGACTTACGATCATGTCGGGCGGGGCTAATTGTTAGCGAGTTAACGATGATCGATGATAACGGGTCGTGCTCCCTTATCGAGCAGCCGTGTTGCACGTAACAGGCGCTTGCATGCAACGCCGAGCCCGCTTCTGCATCGTTACATGTTTGCAAATTTCGAGAGGGCTCGCATGCGCGAACTATTATGCGTGAGAGAGATTGCTTTTTCAGTCTCACGAAGCACAACGGGGCAATCTTGGAGGTAAATCGCGCGCCGAATGGGGGAATATTTTGTTTAACAAGCGCGATATTATCTGCGAGGATAAAACTCACTTTAGACGATCTGTAGTCGCGAGTAAATGTTTCCCCTACACGTTTCAACATGGTAAACAAATGCATCGCTCGTCCCCGTGCGTACGTGCGTTACAGATTTAAAAATAGAAGATTGACGAAGAGTCGTGGGAGTTTAAAGATGCGAGCAGAGAGAGAAAGAGAGAGAGGGAGAGAGAGATTTGCAGAACCGTCGCGTTTTAAAAATAAAGATGGATCAAAATAGCTCAGAACGTAATAATACGGTGAAGAACGCTTCATGGGTTGCCATAGATTCTCCTGTTATGTAGCGCACTGACGTGCGTAGAAGGATAATACCCCGAGCGAGCACTCGACAACGTTTGCTCCGTAGCGATAAAGCGCTTTAACGAGTGCGTCGAGTGCCTCGTAAGTTCTTTTTTTCCCGGCGCGGATCATTAATTAACTCCGGCGAATGAAAAACAGCCTCTCTCGCCCATCCAGCTGTACCCGGCAATAATAAAGCGGGGCAATTAGCCACTTTTAATAACATCGTTTCACCGGACGACTTGTTTGTACTTTCCACCCTCCCTCCCTCTCTCTCTCTCTTTTTTGCGCCGCTTTTTTGACGTCCATGCATCGTAATGATTCCGCGCGCACGTGTTACGTGTGCGGCGGCAGATCCACGGGTAAGCGCATTTTAATTGACCTAAATTTCGCGAGACTCGTGCGGCAGCGAAACAAATGGAAACGGGAGAAAAAGAGAGGGAGAGGCTCCCGCAGGGATATCGCGGCGATTTTTATGCCGGTGCGCTTAATTGCATATCCAAGTGCAATAACGAGAAATTTTATTTTCGAACTTTTAACGCGTCGCTGCTCTGTGATTCTTTGTATTAATGTAATTACCGAATGCTGCGTTGCCTTCCCCATTGTCCGCATTATCCCGGCGTCCATTTTCCAAATTAATAATAATAATTTTAATACGTCAAGTTACAACTGCGAATAAACACCGTGAATTTCATCTCGAATATACCGCATAAACACATTTTAACTTCTTACAATTCCTTGCAACAGATACGCAATTGCAAATAATCCCAATAGAAAGATAATACGAGACTAATTGCGGTAAAATAATTTTCGTTTTCCATTCATTTCTTTAACGAGAAAATTGGGAAGTCAAATATTTCTCCTTCAAACGTCCCGCGTCGTCAAACTCTTAATCTCCGTCTCAATCCTCTTGCTGTAGATTCTGGAACGCTACTTACAATTACAGGCAAGAATTGTAAAAAAATTTTGCGTGACTGTGCGAGGAAGCGCGGGGCAGTTCTGAAAGACCGCAAGAAAGGGTAATCGAACGTGCCTCGTGTCTCAATCCCGGCCGGCAATTACATCAGCGCGTTATCAGCGGGCCGCGTCTTCGGCTTCCTTTTTCGCACGGTGCGATAGCCGTGCGCCGAAAGCCTTGTAAAGTTGTGCCGTGAATCCCGCAGAACAGCCACTCGTAAATATGCACGTCGCTTCATGAATATGCAACGCGCTCGCGGTGCATACGCGGGGCTGTGCAACGTGCTATGCAGCACGCCTATCCACGGTGTGCCCCCTTAAGACTTCGGTTAAGCGCCGGCGAGGCGAGTTCCCAGCCGAACGCCAGTTGCACGAAATATGACAGCCACCGTTATCGCCATAGCGACGGGAGGGCAAAAACAAAAATCCGACGATCGGATTCCTCGCTCTCCCACGGCGGCAAACTTCAGTTCCCGGAAATTAATTCGGAAATTCATTCATTATGGAACTCCTCCACATTGTACGTCTGGCTCCGCGCGATTTTTACAAATAAATCTAGGAGGGATTCCGAAATAATTAAATAATCCGGATACGGCGATCCGTATCCGATGTTTATTCCGCCGTTGGGGGGCGAAACTCTAAACCGCCTTTAGCCAAATCCATTGTAATACGATGACGATTGATTGATATGTTAATAGCAGCACGTTTCATAGAAGTTAATTGAAATTATGTATGTCGAGATACGCGATGCATTAATTATCTACGGCGTATCTGCAAACAGTACGAATTAATCCCTTCCTGTCGTCCCATTAACATTCTACAGCGTATTAAGCGTATTAATGCTGGTAATACGATATCGCGGCCACTCGCCCAATAATGAGCACCGTTACACGAAGTATGGATTACCGATGCAACGGCGGTAAATGAATTTTGCAAGAGCTCGGCCCGCCCGTCGGCACGTCGTCGCTCCCCGCGCACGACACACACCCGATGGCGATGGCTCTCTCTCTCTGTCTCTCTCTCTCTCGCTCCCTTCTTTCGCCGCGCCGCGCCGCGCGAGGGAGAGACTTTTTTCCTCTCCTTTTCGTTCTACCTCGCGCAATTTTAAGTGGCACGATGCATATTTATGCGCCAGCGCGCAGGCGTGAGGAACGAAAGACAAACGGAACAGATTGGTTTCCGCCAGTGGCACGGGCAACGTTGACGAGGTGGCGGCAGCTGCGAAAGAGGGCCCCAGGTTTGCCATAGGAGGCAGGAAACACTCGCACACTCGTTAATAACCCAATTAAAATGGACAGGAAACGTACCCCCGGTATACCCGGTCGGCCGCCGCCGCCGCCGCTACTATCGTCATTATTGCACTACCACTACCTCTGCTACGATTATTACATTGCCGTCGCAATTGTGCCACTGTATCGGAGTGATGTAACTCGCGGTCGATCCAGCGCGTTCAAACCGCGGCTCTTTATCGATATCTCGCATGCAGCATCGCCCGATGCTTAGCTGCCGGGAATTGATATTAATGGACGTGCTTTACTGCGCGTCACGTTCAATAAAGTGAAATTTTGACGCGAAATCATTTTTTTATGGCTCGACGCGAAATTTTTTTTTCTCAATTTTGCTGGCCAATGTAAAAGTTTAATTCAAGTACACCGCGCGCACTGGGAGATAAATATAGTTACTTTTGGCCTCAATTTTAATTTTACAATATTTCTAACAATAACTATATGATTGACTTAACTACCCAGGTAGAAAAAGAAGTCACAAATATGTCAAAGTGACATCGAAATGACTCTAAAATGTCATTTTATCGCTGTTATTTTGATGCCAATGTGTCATTATAATTTTTGTTCTACCGGGGTATATGTATCATTATATTAACCATAATTATCGTTAGAAATATTATAAAATTACGGTTGAAGCCAAAAGTAATTATATTTTTCTTTCAATGCGTCAACAATTCAAAATTGAATCGAGAGAAAAATTTCAAGATGCAAATAATTCATTTCGGAAAGCGTTAGGTTAGGTTAGGCTTCCGGTTCTTACCATTGAAATCCGCAGATCCATCAAGATTGAGCCGCGTTTCGAATGCGAAACAGCTGGAACCGACCGATCAATTTCCTCTTTAGCGACCACCGCGCAATTACACACGATTACCTTTTTCCCGTGGTATAAACAACAATCGCGTCGCGGGCCGCCGTACGCACACCGGCGTTTCGCTGCTTCTTACCTGGAACAGAGGAGAACGAGGAAACAATTTAATATGGCGATCAATCGTCCGAAACGGGGAGAAAATGGACGAGGGGCACGCGTATTATTGCATACGTGCTGTGAAACGTAACTCGCACGATCGATCGGCTAACGCTCAAGGAAGCGTTTATTTCATGAAAATGTCGGAATAATTGATTTCTCGTAGAAATCGTATTCTCAATTTATCTATTCAATATCACATAATTATGTTGCTATCGTGTACCGTAATATTCTCTTTTACACACGCACAAATATTTTTCATGTGTATGCAAAATTTCATAAAAATATTTCACAGATAAACCTACGTAATAATATCAGTAGAGATCACGTACTCGGTTTCTCTTTCAGTACGAGTGTTGCTTAGCGAAGCCAATAACTTCCGTTATCGACCGTGAAATCGGCGCGACCCGAGGAACAAGTCGACGTGGAGGAGCAGTTACGGGTTTATCGACGATTCACCTGGATCGCCGTCTGCCGCGGCGCGAGGGTGGTCGATCGGGGATAGTTTCGAAAAAAACAAGGCACAAAACATTAATTACGTAACTTCCGTTCGGCACACTTCGTACCGGGGGATCGGTATCTCCGGCAAGCGCGAGCAGACGCGAACACATGCACCGGTGCGGTGCGTAAAGGGCCTTTTCCCTTCGCCGTAAACAAAGTTACAAACGGGATCGGAAACTCCTACGCAATTTATGTAACGCCTGGAATGCATTTAATAGAGTATGATTCACTTCATTCGTGGAATTTGTAATCTATCGGATGTACGTGTGCGCATCAAAATAGAGCCATATTTTCTGACGCTCGAAGTGAACGGGTTGAAAATGGCAGGATTTCGATTCCGAACTTGCCGCGCGAGTTCCGGAAACCCCGACGCGAAAGACTGCGAATAATTGAAGGTGGCCCCAAGTTTCAGCGAACGATAATAGGATTATAGCGATTCATTTTCGGCGAACTGTCGACGACGTTGCTAAAATTTCGCGAGTCAAGTTGCTTTAACGACCGAGGCGAAACGGTGGGCTCCCCCCCCCCTCCCCAGCTCTTTCGAGAAAAGAGAATTTGATAACAGCTAACGATAACAGGAAAACGCCACGGCGAAACAGAAATGCATTCCGCACCGCCGTTCCCCAAGTTAGTCCACACGCGAAACGTAGGGTGACACGTTCGGGAATAAATGAGCGCGGCTGTCGAGCCAGGAAGAGATCGGCGGCGACGATAGCCGGCAAATAAAAACACAATATTGGGAAAGAAAAATGTAAAGCAGCGTCATTTAAATGCGTGTAACGAAAGGGGCCGTCTGGTGGGAAGTTGTC
>VBVQ01000709.1:35012-49872 GCA_011636635.1 Tetramorium simillimum | reverse complement strand
TATTAATATATTTTGTATTTATAAATATAAACGCATGGACTATACTCACATATATTTTGCTTGTTCTTGTTTCTTACAAACTCATCTCTCTTTCTTTTTTATCTCCTTTTTTTCTTTATTTCTCTCTCTCTTTCTCTCTCTCTCTCTCTCTCTCCCCCTTTCTCTCTCGCTATCTCTCATTCTTTCTCTTCGACATGTTTATTTTATGCATATTTTTTACTCTTCCTATTTCATTCTTCATTTATTATTTTTCTCTTTCTTCGTCTTCTTTCTCTTTCTTTTTCACAAACAAACGTATACACATGTATACTAGACATACACACACGCGCACACATACATACATACATACATACATTCATTCATTCTTTCTTTTTTCTGTTTCTTCTCATTTCCTTTCACTCTTTTCTTTACATCGTACTATTTGTATATTACGATCGCCTCTTTTTAATTAATAATTGATCGTAGATTTTTTTGAATATGCATACATTTATATATATATATATATATATTTAAATATATACTTATATAATTTATATTCTACAAATATATTTGAGAGTGTAGCGTAGATTAAATTGTAGGATTACAAATGTTACGGAGAAAAATTTGAAATTTTTCTGATAAAATTAGTGTGCAAAATGATAAAAATTAAATATAATTGCCTTCAACGTTTCTACAAATTTAGATTAACACTGGCATACTAATTTCGTTAGTACTTTACTATTAAATTTAATTTAGCTTTTTCTCGAGTAATTGAATAAAATTCGAAATATTTAATGTGCATGCACGTTTTTAATGTTTTAATGTCAATATTTACTATTATTGAAAATATTAAATAATTATGTACTTAAACATTTAAAATTCAATAATCTTTTTTTTATTATATTTTTATGTCAGAGTTTTTTGCATTTAATCATTCTATGTGTTTTACATAAAGTTACAAAATTGCAACATCGATAATGGTGTTAAATTGCATTTGGAGCTAGTGAAAGCACTAGGGAGAAACGACGCGAGGGAAAATCATTGGTCTTGTTTGATCGTAAAGTTCTAACTCCGCAAAGAGAATCGTTTAGTAGTGATATCGTGTACGACGAGATTCGTATGTTCGATCGGACAAGTTAAGTTCTCATTAAAAATACATTTGGAACGCGAATTCGCTGGCCTCGTTTCTTAATCCTATCTTAAAGTCTACTATCTTAAATATTAGTAAATATCTTTCGTTGCGTGTTGCTAAATATTATCTTGTGTTAGGCATAAGTAGAAAAATAACTCCATTCAATGTGAACATAGATTCTTTATTTTATTTTATCATTCTACTGTGCAACTGTGAATATTAATGTATAATTATTTCTTTCGTCCATGCAGATGGTTATTGTAATATTATTATTACATTTATATTGTAATATAAAATATTATTCAAACTTTTAAAATATATTCTGCTTTATGCGCGTGAAATGTTTCGCTAAACTCTTCATTTAATTCACGTGAAAAATTGAGGAGGTTTTAGTGCTAATAACGATAAAGTGACTTATAAATTTTTCGGCTAGTCTATCCTCATACAGAAACCCGTCGTACTTGCGCTCGATAAAAGATGCAACATTCTCTGAAATCGGTCCCCCCGTCGTAAACTGCTGAGTGATCCCCTCGTATGACCATCTTGGCTACGCTGATGATGGCTCATCAGCCTCGGTATATGGCGGAACATAGGACGTGTTCGTTGAACGACATGTCTTGCGTGCGCCTGTTGGCGTTTCTCTCGAACGGAACGGTCCGTACATGTGTATCACTCATACGTATGTATATTTACAATTAGTATGTGGAAATGCATTTGCCTATATGCACGTATAACTGTTTATCCGCCGATACCCTCTCGCGTGATGTATTAGTCTGAACATGTGTGTTCTGAGTACACAAATGTGGATTTGAGCATGATTAGATTTAATATTTCAATGGGAGAATAACTATCTCAAGTCTCTGTGCGAAGGAGGATAAAGATATTATTGATATTGATACTGACTTTTGTAACGCCGAAACTGTGTAAGTCAAATATAGAAAGCTAGACAAGCGTACAATATATAATAGAATAAAAATTATTCTATAATAATTATCTTATCTATAACTGTTGTTTTTTTTAATGTATCTTATAATTTTATATAAGTGAAATAAAATTTATATAATTTTTCTATCCATTGTTTTCTTTTTCTGTCAACAGTTTGACGGGTTTAGCGCGATTGCTCAGTTGGGTCTTCACTAAAGTTTTGCCGATGTAAAAGATTTACAGAACGACAGATAGGAAAGAAGCAAAATGTATACTTCGTATTTTCCGCGTGTGTACGATTGCGAATTAGCATGTAATCGTAATAAGCATAATAAGGATGAGTAGCGCCCGAGATTGAGCGAGGCTGCGGGTGCAAATGTTGTCCATTGACCTCGTACATTCCATATACCCTGATCTTATGAGCCATCAGTATGACTTGACCCTGTTGGGCTGTTCTACGTACATATCTACTGATATATATCCATACGTACCGGCACCGTGCACTGTAGGGTGTACGCTCAGCCCAAGTGTGTGCATTAGTGGCACGCGTGTGTTCGGTGCTTCGTTCCACACACACACACACACACATGCGCGTGCATACGCTCACACATGTATAACCAGGCAGGTATGTACATCTACACACACACACACAGATATATATGTACGTTTATATATGTAGAGAGAGAGAGAGAGAGAGAGAGGGAGAGAGATCCTTCGATAGTGTGCGTTGTATCGCGGATACGGCCCCTCTCGTATAAGCCGAGATCAAGATTGATAGGCCACGAGTCGCAACACATACGGGGCATCCACTTAGCGGTGCATTATCCGAATGAGAATGTGTACAGGCTGGATCTTACCTAATGCGACGCCCGCAATCCCGGTAATGGCGACCGCTTTGGCCGTCGCGCGGGGCGATCTTCGCCAATCGATAACACCGCGCGCGCGTGTACACCGTGTAAACGCGCCGTGCGATTTTTTTTTCGCCGCGCAATTTTCTCACCCGAGTCCGACGACGGCAGTGGAAGAAGCCGCTCCCGCGGCCTTGCGAATCTCAATCAAAAATAGGCTGACGGCAATTAACACATCGAAGACACGTAGTGACGTGTCGAGGTGAGCCTCTCTTGTTTACGCTTATATAATGCGAAATTGTGCGTCCAGTCAATTAAATCGTGTGATTATATTTCACATTATTGCAAATGAGATTTTAAGTTCTAGCGCACGACTCTTGCTCCTCGTTCGAGCTCTGTCGTCTCGCTACGGACTTGAAAAAAACGCACGCCGGAGGAAAAGTTCGCGTTTAAAATAAAGTAAAAAAAAAAAACAAAAAATATATAAAGAGGAGGGGAAAAAGGAACATGAATGAGACATTGAGGGAAGAGGAAGTAAAATGGAATTCTCCGGAAAGAACATGTTAGAGAGAATACATACTTTGGCATGTGGCAAAACGTTTTTGCTAATGGCACTGCTCCGCGAAACTAAAAAATTATATGCTTTTTCAGGAGAGTATTATTATTAAATTGCAGCTGCGTACGCGACTTGTGTGCATAAGTACACGCTTGTGAAAAGGTTATTCCGTGAGCTGTATACCGCGTAAAAATGTTTTTCAACAAGACACAAAATATTGTACAATATTAATATCTCCTCATGACATTGCATTACATTTAAAATCGATTTGGAATACTTGTTTTATTAAAATCGTTTATTATTAATTTTCATGTAAATTGCATATATAATTATACAACGACATGAGCACAAGTACTTCACATGTATCATATTCCAGAAGACATTATCATAATTTCAGCATGACATAAAAATTGAGTAGATAATGCAACAATTTTCACTAATTGCTAAAGTTTAATTATCTTGTCATTACAAATAGCAAATCTGTGACGTATTAATATGAATTTTTTTGCAAAATTGATGTCATTTTATTTTGTTGCCTAACCGATAGACGAGAAACAAAAAATTGTGCGGTTGTTACTTTACACTAGGATAAAACTACACAATGATTGTGTGATACTTATATAATACTAATTAGATTATGTAACTCTTATATAATGTTTCGCATTGTGCACGCAATATCTATTACACTATTAAGTCATTTTTAACTTCACTGAGGAATTTATTTGCATATTTATCGCAAAATTATGCAATCATTCGATCATCTAATTTATGCACGCTGTTTTCAACGAAGGCAGACGCACATAATAGAAAAATAAATTACCGCATCTATTCCGTTGATGTCAGCATTTATTATTATAATTTTACACAATAGTCTTTAACGTCATTCAGCCAAACGCTTTGACTGTGAAATTACAGCATTTAGACGATTATTCCGATTTTTTTTTGCAATAATTTTATGACCTATTACTTACATAACTACATTATTGCAGAATTCAAACTTTATTTACATATAATGATTGCGGTGAATATTCTTAATGATTTATAATAGATAATTTATAATGTTATGTATACATTAATAGCGTTTGAAACAACCTGGCAATTTTCGCAGAAATCTTAATAAACTTGATATTATAATAAATCGTACGATTTTGAAAAATTGTGATATGAATAAAGTATTTAAAAAATAGTTAAAAGAATATTAAAATTAAAAATATTTGCGTTTCCAGGTCTCACTACAATTTTCTTATAATGTCGTTACGAAATTGTCTTATAAAAAAATAGCGTAAAATTTTATTTTCAGACCCTACTACAAATCAACTTGTTATTATTACGAACAACACGAGCGTTGCCTTCTATTTCTTTGTCCGAGTCATAACTTTCAATTTCTCTATATGAGTATATAATAACTTAAGCGAGGTAATCGGACGGAAAGAAATTTGATGTTAAGAGACAACGTGACATGTGATTTCACTCATGCTCACGCCTACTTGCGAAATAAGTGGATCACGTTGTCTCATCCGTTTTCGTGCGTCGGATATAAGACCGTAATCGCGGTTGATACATCGCCGCGATCGCTCTTCATTATCGTCGAATGTGTCCTGCAAGCTTATACGGTACGTAGGTACGTTTCGCAAAACGGCGTAATTTTGTCGCGGTGGCGAAGTGGCTTAACAAGGCAACACCGGACGAGTTACGCTTCTTGCGTATTTCGGCGGGAAGCATATGGATCGTGTATTGTATGAACGTATGTGTCCCATCCAAAGCTGGATCTAGATCGAGCGAGCGAGCGGGCGAGCGCAAACGAACATGAATGAACAACTTACTTCCGCCAGCGTCAGTTCTCGTACTCATTGAAGCAAATTGTTCATTCGCGTTCGTTCAACGCTCGCCAGCTCGGTCGGGATTAAGAAGTTCCTACGCGCGATTTTGCAATCTTTAACGACGAAATTATCCACTGGCAGGTATGATAAATGGAAAACGAATAAAAAGAATGAAAATTATAGCCAAGATATATTAGCCAGACGCGTCCGCGCATTAACTTAACAAATGTAATTAGTCGCAAAAAGAAGGGGGACGTTGGCACCCTTTTTAAATCCGGACGCAAAAGGATCGTCCTTGCGCGTCGTCCGTCGAAAAGTCGGGTAAGGACGGCGATAGAAACTTTAGAATTCTCACAATGCGCAGATTTCGACTGGTTAATTCAACGGAAGTGGCAGCCGAGTGGGCGCGAACGAGGGGTCGTTTTAATCCCGTCCGCGCGGGTAGGGTTAAATTCACCCGTTTTTCGCCGCTTTCTTCCCATTCACGCGCCCAGGCAGCAGGCACTGTCCTTTGTCGCCGCCGCCGCCGCCGCCGTTCGCGTCGCCCCGCGAAACGTGAATCGTCCGTCGACGGACGTGTAAAAAGGCCGCTCATGCGGCGGCGACAAAGCACGCACCTCGCGCGTGACGTAAAACGCGTCGGCGGGCGAATTATCCGTTGTAGCAGATCAAACGGGTCTCCCGGGGAAAACGGGAAGCCCTTCACGGCCCTTTGGCTCGCGCCGTAAAGCGCGACTAAAAAAGGCCCCGCTGTCCCTTCGAGCGTCGTGGATTTATCCCCGCCGGTGCGGGTGATCAGCGCGCCGGGTACCGTCGGGCGAAACGACGTTAAAATCGATCGAGCGTGGACACCGTCCACCTGACTGCTCGGCGGCGTATAAATCAAAGCGCTCACGTGTTAATAAGAAGAGAAACTGCGGACGCAGCCTGACACCAAAGACCGGTATGCATCGGTGCGTGGCGGATTTGATAAAAGTATTAAATCAAAGCCGTTCCTTCTATTATAATACGTACATTATGAATTTTTAATCGAATTTATGTTTTTACATGTCTAGATCCAATATATATTTCGTTATATGTATACAGAATTTGCACATTCGTCGCTATGTTTAATATTGAGTAATGTAGTGTTTTTTGTTAGTACGGGAGAGTCCATACTTTTCCTATACAAAAGAGCTAATATTTAACTTACCGCCTTTATTATAATATTTACATACGTTTATTAGCACGTTCTGTTAAAAATACAGTAACATTAATGTACACTCGTGATCAGACTCAATCGAGAGTCGAAGGTACATGGAATACGCGAATAAATTTGCGATTATAGCACAATCATACTACTTGTATTATATTAGTGCAAGCGCAAGAGCCGGGATCTCGAAATAGAAAAACGTGGGGAGCGTCTACGGCTAAGATAAACGTCCGGAGTATTGGGGCGGCGAACCAAGTGTTCTCGAAAGAGTTCGCATGAAATTGAATTGATACGGTTTACAGTGCCAGCGGGTAAGCGGATTCCCGCGGCCACGGTATCGTATCGATGTTAAAACAATGTTAAATCGCTCGAGTCTGACTTCGTCCGCTTGGCTGCTCATCGCAATCATCCTTCCCGGAACGCGGGAGGCCGTCGGCGGGAGGGTGGCTCGAGGTAAGTGCCGGCCGCCCGGGAAAAAGGGGACGGAAAAATAGAGGGCCGCGAAGGAAAATTATATTTACCTTACGTGGAGCCCCTTTGAGACAATCTTCACGGTAGAAAGTAAAAGGGGGAACGAGCGAACGGCGCGCCAACGATTGAGGATAATATAATAATGCGCCGGAGTCATTTACGACGAGACGATTCAATGGGACGTTCTCGAGAGAATCACAACGACTCTCGCGGAGAACCAATCGGCCAAGTGTCATCGAATTGCAGAGGCACGGAGATTTGGATTTCCTTCGTGATCGACTGCTGACGCCGCCGACGATCGATTCCGGGCTTGAGCTGCCCCGTCGGGCGAGGGTAATGGTCTGTCATCGGGCGGGCGGGGTAAGACCAAAAGTCGCGATCTTATCGATGGAGGAATATAAGACGCGGTGGTGATAAGTAAAAACGGGGCAGCAGAAACAAAGACATTTCTTAAGTATCCTAGAACCGGCCGTTCTAACACTGAAAAAAATTCTGATTAAAAACAGACGAATTAGAAAATCTTGTAGGATTGATTAAACATTCTGGTTATTATAATATAGAAATTCTGATTATTATAAATAGATTTATAAGTTATAAAGTATTGAGTTTTATTTAGAATAGCCAGAATAGATTTATAAATTATAAAGTATTGAGTTCTATTTACAATAACCAGAATATTTAATCAATTCTTCAAGATTTTCTGATTCGTCCGTTTTTAACCAGAATTTTTTTTTCAATAAACGAGATCAAAATTAATTCGATTACAGATAATCATTTGCAACACAAAAATAAAAACAGCTAAATATAACGTATTTGTTTAAATTGTATAAAACAATAATTAAACAAACAGGACGCGATTCATGATGCAGCAATGTTAACATTTAAAGTATTGGGGACTCTTTCGAAATATATTTTATAAATATTGCGATAAAGAAGTTGGCGAGAAGGAAAACACCGTGGGAGAGAAGACAAAGGACAGCGGAAGGGACAAGAAACAGTATTAAAGATAATCCTTTACTGTCAACGTACCTGATCCGTGTTTGTCGGAGATGTGTTTCAGTGCCTCTCTTCATTACATTACGCGTGAGATGCCATAGACGGATTATGACGAAAACACGCGCGCCGCATTTTAAAGCGCCGTTAAAAAGTTCCGCGAGACTCATTCTAGCAGATTCTGATGAAAGTCATTAACATTTCCGTGCTTTTATTACTTTAGCCAAGTAATATTCTAACGCTATTGTTTGCAGCAACGCTTTCACCTCTATTACAGCGTCGGCTACCGAATTATTTTAATAACGCCCGCGTTTTAACGTTACATTTGTTTGTAGACGATCAAATCAACCCCCGTAGCGATGTGAAATTAAATCAAGTTAAATTAAAAAACCGTCTGCGAAAATATATCCGCGGAGTTTGGAGCGTGAGACGTAAACGGCG
Organism: Tetramorium simillimum; assembly: GCA_011636635.1. Taxonomy (NCBI): domain Eukaryota; kingdom Metazoa; phylum Arthropoda; class Insecta; order Hymenoptera; family Formicidae; genus Tetramorium; species Tetramorium simillimum. The sequence goes on along the minus strand of VBVQ01000709.1, from coordinate 41,516 downwards.
AAATAAAGATGTGATAATAGCGGCGATATCGATGCGGGAGACTTATAATTATTTTGACTTACGAGCCACGCCGGGAATTTCGTGTCTCCAGACGGGAAAAGTAACAGTGACGATTACGGTGACAAACGGGCGTGTTTGATTAAGTGCCAGTTTCTTCTCCGGTTTTTCAGTTTTATTGCCCGCGCGATACAATATGATTATGACATTTAGGTTAATGACCCTGGCAATTTAATAACTCGTCGTATTACTCGTCTCCACGTCCACTCTCCCGCATCTCCGCGAGGTACGATCGATCGCCGTCTGGCCGGCACTCTCCTCCGGCCTCACCCTTCCTACGTGATGCACGATGAAATTTCATCTCGGGCTTTACGCCATACTGCCAAATAGTACGATCCGACAACAAGTTTACGCATGGTTTTACAGCGCCCGTGCTTGCCCTGCCCGGGCTTGACCGGGAAATATTCATCGACTTCTCGCGTGTCAAGCTGTCGGGGGCGACTTGGCGCAATCGATCTCGCGCGCAAAGTATTTTCCCGAAATAATCTTATAAAACGGTAAACAGCGGCGGACGCCTGATCTCATGAAATGCAAAAGGGGATTCCAGGTGCGAGGCGCCCCTTGCGGAGGCGCATTTTTGCATGAAACCATTAAGCAGATACTAGGAATTCCACGCGAGTAATTTCGCCGCGAGAGTAATTCCGCCGTTTTTATCACTCTCGGCGAACCCATTTTCGCTCGGGCATACAAATGGGCTACGTTCGATGGATTAATCGCGTGTCAGAAAGCGGCGTGACTTCAACGGTAAATTCGACTTCGCTGTTAGACTTCGACTTGGAAACTGATAAATGATATGTCATAGAATTATACGAAAATTTATGAACTGGCGGACGCTATGCGTCATTTGACCAAACGCCAGAGGTCTCAGTCTGAGATATTTGCATATAAACGCAAAATCGGTAATATAAATTCAATATTATCAATGTTTGATCGCAAGGTGTTGACTAACAAAATGGACGTGTCGAAGTAAATATTAAAGATTTCGCTGCTACGATGTATTATGTAATATTTATTTGAAGCCTCGCTTCGTCTTCTATATTAGTGGAAAATTTCACAACTTGTGATATGCAAATTGAATTGGATGTTAAGATGCATTTTCTTATGGAATATTAAAAAATTGGAAGATACACGCGCTGACGTTGACTTACGCGAAAAGATTCCAGCCGTGATGTGTGGAAGATATATCTCGAAAGTGGAACGCCGTGCGGTACAGTCGCGTCGGTGGAATCGATTGCCGTGGACTTTCGACGCATTTTTTGCGATCGACGTAAACGCAACTTGCACCGCTCATTAGCGCTTTTGTGCGCGGTGCTGTTGTGAGCAACCCCCCCTCTTCCAATAGCCTTTTTGCGAGCCATGTATTTTTTCCTTCTTTTTTTTTTTTTCCCCTCGCAATACAAGGGGGAGAGCGAGTGAATGAACAAAGAGTAGAAGCGTAGCGCGTTTCGTGGTACATATAATCTCGGAAGTATTTATTGTGTTACAAATCTCTCGATACGGTATTCGATGAGCATCACCGTCGCGCCATGCTTTTTCATAACGCACCGGCGAGAGTCAGCCCAGCGAAGGGGGAGCGGGGAGGGGGGAGAGCCTGGTAATTTCGCCCAGTATTTTGTATTTCATATCGGCGCGTTATTTCACGAAACTCGCCAGCGCCGCGTTCGCAAAGGCCGGAGATTGCAAAATTCAAAGCGCTATCGCGGTACCTCTAATTTCGCGCTATTCCGCCCGCGCACACACGTATTCTAATCGTCCGTTTTCTCTTCCGTGTTTCTTTTTATGCTCTCTCTCTTTCTCTCCATGCATTACACCGCCGCGGACAGCGAGCCGCGCCATTACCGTGGATTAAAGTGCTTTTTTTTTCTTTCAGACCGATACATACATAAAGTATGTAAGCTAATATTATGGCGTGTAATATTATGATATACGGACCACGCCTGACCGGTCGAATGCCTCATCCGAGCGTGACCGTCAAGAGAAATGTACTCGTCTCATTCATGCGGGATATTCGTGTAAGCGCCGCTTGAGAACGAGATATTGTAATCAGGATATGGCTGACTTGCGCTGAGCTTGTTTTGTTATCATTCGTAAATAATGCCGCGCGTTCCATTATAAATTGCAGTCAAAAACAAACAGGCGCCGTTATCGATATTCATTTGTAATGTTTTATCGTGATGCATAGACGTACTGCGCCGCGCATTATTTACAATCCAATTGCGCAAAAAACAACCGGCGAATTTCGCCGATGAATAATTGGCGCGCTCGGCGCAATCGTCTCGATATCCGTCTCAGCTCCCCCGATAATATCCGCCACGAGCATTTGCGCACGGCCAATAAAAAGCGTATGTCGCTAAAACAGATCGATATAAACCGAGCGAAATAAGATCCAATGATCAGCCGCAGAACGGTCATGATAAATGCCGGCGGGCGAAACAAGAATTTCAATTTGCACCGCGCACGTGACCGGAGTGCCGACTAACGAAAATTCCACATTTCCTCCATGGCTCTCCCTCGGCGTGGACAAACTCGCGACCAGTGGAACACGTACGTAATATCTGCGACTTCCGGTGTTTTTTACCGTCCCCCGGTGCTGTCCGCGAGTGAAAATTCAAGGATGACTTTCATTTATGATTCGCGCTTAACACTGTCATGATCTCCGCCGTACACACTCGCCCGGACTCGTCAGAGGTTGCTTACAATGTTTCTACTCAAGAAACGACAGTATTAATTCAACTCACAAGCAATTTTGAACAGTCTTGCTTTCTATAATTTTCTACGTACTTTTCGAATGGAAATATTATGTCGTACAACGATGAGAAAATTTTTTATATAAATTTTTTCTTCTCCGTATGTATATTAAATATTGCTACTGATTGATACAATATTATTTATATTTTTTAAGAAATTAAATTAGAAAATGTGTCGAATTGTCGTGGTCGTTCTATTAACTGCATAATAAAATAATGATAAGAATAAACATACAAAAATGAAATAAAAATTACCTTCAGAAAGGCAAGTATCTCGCAATAGGTGAGATATTGCGTTTGAAAGTAGTGCCAATTTGTATCGAGCAAGATTTCCGAGAAGGACCGGATTGTCGTCAAACGTCACGTATTTTGAAAAATTTGTTCTTCCGTTGCCGGATACGCTATAAAATAGACTATCGGCGTATCGCGTTTGTGATAGGGAGGGTAGGGTGAGGTTGAAGCGGCTTCCTATAAAATACCGACCCGACGTCGCTTCTTTTAGCCGCGGGGCTTTGTGGAAATACGAGATAATGAAAAAGCTCCCGCGGGATTCTATTTTGAAGGGAGGTCCGCGAGAGAGCGATCGATCCTACGAGCCCTTTAAACGGCCCGACTCCGGTCACCATTTCCGTCCGGCGGCGGAACAATGCGCCGCGATATGTCACGCGTTCCAAAGTGTCCTCGACGTGCCATTAATTGGAATTCAAATGGACATAAACATCTCCCATCGGTGACCACTGCCGGCAAGACACGGCATTCGAGAGTTCGACCACCTTCCCTCGCGGTTTCTGGTCTAATAGTCCGTCCGCAGGAGGTTGTAACTTCGCTTAAAATAATCTTCTTTGTACACCGCTTTTACAACCATTATTTTCCACTAGCAAATGAAGAGTCGGCGTAAGAAGGACTATAACTGCTGAGAATAAAAATGTTTAAAAAGAAACGTTATACGAATAATACAATTAATGATATTTACGATGTTTTATAATGCCAGTATCTTTTTGATAAAGTAAAACACATCATGATTTTATATTTTGCATAATTTTATATTTTACATTATTTTACTTGTCGATTCTTTAAACGCATAATTCCATGTGTCAAGTAAATAATGAGGCAAACAAATTAAGTTTCAATATTGTGCTTTTTACCTAACAACGTCAAAAAGATTTTTTTTCTAAGAGAAGCAAAAATGAGTTTTATTAGTCTCCACGTACTTAACACTATTATACATATGTAGAACATATATATAATAAATTAGTCATGACCGTTATAACAACAATCAAATAAATAGAAAATGTGCCAATATACGAATCGAGCTGGGTCTTTTGTGCCTCTAATAATATTTTCCGAATTTACTTATCATTACTAGTAATTGTATTATGTTGGAGCAAAATTCATTCGTGGTACATTAATTATTAATCCGAACAAAGTTGAAATACTCTCTGACAAATATGTATATTCGAAAATACGTTTGAGATATAAAATAAAAAAAATTTCATTTTTACTATTCATAGCTTTTAAAAAAAGAATTTTAAGGCATTAACCTAATTTATAACACATCAAAGAACATTATATCTTTCTAATTAAAATATTACACAGTATCATCATCTTTCATATTTTATGATAAAGTATTTTTATTAATCAATATTATTCAGGAATAAATCCTCAAACACGCTCAATATTCTGCAATTTTCAGAATACATGATATGTTACATAAACATAGAATTACAAGTTGCGAGTGCATTACGAGGATATGATCTTCATAGAGAACGCAATCCACGTGTTTCGGTCTGTTTCGCTCTTACGGCTTGTTTATGTAAGGAACGTTTCATTATTTACTTCATGAAAACAGTCCTGGGCATATGTTCGAGCTGGCAACTAAGGGCGAGGTTTCAGCTTACATAAATTATCAACTGGAATACAACCGGATTTTCGGGTAAGACCACTTTACCGAGCTAATCCAAAGCACTCGGTTTAAACTATAAGAATTTAATCACAGAGATATATGACAGATATTTTATAACGTTGTTCATTTTCTACGTAAATAAATTGAATTAACTATATATAAAAAAGAGGCACGTCGACACGCGGACAAAATATTACGACATAGCAGTTATTACTGCAGTGAACGGATTAAGCTCCGCAATATACGCGTGGATTTTTCGAAATCAGTATAAACATTTTTATCCAGCTTTCAAAAGTTCAATCTAACATTCTGCGACAAATTAAGACCATTTTATATTAAATTGAAAACAAAATTTAATATCACGATGGGAGATACGTGCGCTTTTTCATTTTAAATACCATATATGCGGGCCGTAATAAAGCATGGCGTTATGTTAATAGAATATAATATCGCAAATGTACGTTATACATGTATAAGTCCGATGAATATTTAATTTACATATTTTCTGAAATCATATTAATTTTTCAACAATGTGATATTGTGACATGGACATGGTCGATGGAAAGCATAAAACTAATGCGACGAAGATATCAACGTCGAGCTCTATTACGACTATCACAAGTCGCATCCTTCGAAGTCGCTGCTGCAGTTACAACGAAAAATGAAGACGGAGCGCGTGTACGTGTTAGAAATTAGTCGACACACCGTCGACATTCGTACATTGGTAATTCCTGTCACGTTGACGAGCAAATTGTTACGTTTTGCTCGTCGCTGCGCGAGCAAGCAACGTAACTAATTGGATATATAACAATAAAGAGAAAACTCTTTATTAAGCAAATCATTTTTTAAATTATTTAATTGTTAATTTGTTCACAGATTATGTGCGTGACTGTTGGAATATTTTACATTGAAATTATTTTTTAATTAATTACTGTCTACATATCATACGTATAAGTGTTTGAATATTCAGAATGAAAGTGAATAAGTACCATATGACACGTAAAAATATAAAATAAAATAGTCAAAAGGGTTCAACTTTGTGAGAAATTAAATTAGTCTAGATGATTTACAAAATCATTTATTAAACCTTTTGTAAAATAATTGATTTCTTCTAGTTTCTAAAATCTAAAATAAATAAAGGTTACATAACAGAATATTCTGCAAAGAATAACGTATTTTTATTATGTTTTGTGTCACGGCTCGCTCCCGGCAGAGATATAGCAAATTTTACATCCGCGTTTTCTGAAGCCATGTATGTACGAAACCAATTGGTATCATTATCTTACTTTGCCGTAAAGTGACTACAACCTACGGCAATCATTTTTCATGGACTCGGAAATATCTGAGATGTCCTCGACACGTCGTTCTACATTTCCAATGTAATTTTATCTCGTTAGCTTCATATCGATTTTTACATCGTGCACGCGTGATTCTTCCTATCTCATTGTCGGGGCCTCATCTCCTCTCATCTCTCGTAACTCGCGGAAGTCCTTTAGAGAGCTCGTCGTAAACCTTTCAAATTACATACACATGCGCGAAACACTTAGAATACGCGGCGAATATTACGCGTGTCTCTCGCGATCCGCATCCGCGTCCGCGGCACTTCCGTTCGACCCGTGCCGACGCAACGCCGGCAATTGAGCGGAAACACAAAGAGTCGCGCAGAAAAATTGCTTGCCTCGGGTCGACGTGCTCGACCGTCGGCCTTTCTTTGCTCGGACATTTCGCACCGTACGGTCGCCTACGTGACCGTGAGCCCATGCGGACCCGCATTGTGACGACGACGCGAACCGGGGG
>VBVQ01000709.1:0-35002 GCA_011636635.1 Tetramorium simillimum | reverse complement strand
CACGGCGCTCATCACCGTGGCGTGCACCGGTCCACGGGAATTCTCGGATGGAATTATGCAGCGGATAATCTCGCGTTGCAATTATCGCGAATGTAGGTACGATAAATAGATTTTACAGAATTGCAACGCGGGTCGCGATCGAACGTGCGGCAGAGGTCAACGTTTTCGCGTGTAATTCGTTTGCGCTCCCAAATACAATCGCGTTACACACGCACTTTATCCTCGCGAGCGGCCGCGTGCGGAAATCCACGGCCGGGGCTCTCGCGAATTAACTTTCTACACGATCATCGAAACGGAAGCAGTTAGAGTCGCCCAATCTCAGTCGCAGTCCGCAGCTCTAGTCCAGGCGGACGGGGAAGCGCGCGGTACTGTGCAGGAATTTAATTGCACGTGACGCGGTCGCCTCAGATGAATTTTTAATTAATATCGCCGTCAGTTAACAGCGAGCGCGGAGTTACGCGGCCCGTAATTATGGCCACGATGTACCGTGACACGCGCAATTATTTGTTTGACCGCTTGTCTCCCCGTGACACAACGGCTGCGTTCGTCTTGACGCTCACAGGCGCTTTCAGCATCGGCCTATCATTGTCCTACATTTTTGGAATAATAAAGATAGACTGATGCCGAAAGCAGGGTGAGCGTCGAGACGAACGCGGCCTTTCGGCGTCCAGGCGTTTTTGCGTTATCGCGGTAAACTCTTCGTGCCGCTCATTAATCGCAACGTTCTGAAAATTGACGCTAAACAAAACCATAATCGCAGCTATTAGCGATTAGCAATCACAATAGTTAGCCCGAGGTACATAGTGTCGCGTTCTCCGTGCCATTCGTCCCGTAATAGTAGCCGCCGATTTGGAACAACAATGGAATTACAGTCTCCCGCAGTTTCTCAATAATTCCCCGTTATTTTCTGTCTCACGAACAGACCGCGCGCTTCGAGAAGGCAATATTCCCCATAATTGGTCGTACATTCAACTGTTGCGTCAATCGGTGGAGAGAGAAAGAGAGAGAGAGAGAGAGGGACCGACCCGAAACTTTTCCATTAAGATAACTTCGATGCTGGGCAACGCGACTCGTTCGGTTCACGATGACTTTGTGCCCTACCGATAAACTCCGGCAGGAGCAGAATTAATTTCTGCGGTCGAATGATCCCAGCTGGCACGGAATATTCTATTTACCTTCATGAGCGACGCTAAGCGGACCGCAATAATGGCCGGCTATGATGACGTTTAACTCAGGCTTAACGGGGTTTAACCCGGGCTCCAGTTGTCCTTCGAGTCCCGAAAACGGACCGTGTACAAAGGGAGAGTGAGAGAGAGAGAGAGAGAGAGAGATAAATCGATTCCGATTCATCCTGTTTCCATTTACCATGTTACAATTGTGACCGCTCAAAAACGTGTGACAAGAGAAACAAGGCACGCGACGCAGCTGCCACGTGACGATTTCCGTATCGACAACCTGTCGATTAAATTATTTTCGAAAATGACGACCGTTTGAGAGTCCGCGCCGTGTCCGTCGTATCGCGCGATAAACAAAAATTCGGTGACACGCGCGAGAAAACGCGCGCAATATCGGGCTCGGGTTTCATCATGCGTGCGCCAACTTTACCGTACAACGAATTGCGTTTCCACGTAACGCGATTCCCGCTAACGCCGGGGCACTATACTCCACGAGATAACAAGGTTGGCCGTCAAAGAAAAAAATATCCCGCTAATATCGCGAAAGGTAATGACATCCGATACCTTGATAACAAGGTTCTCATGAATGTCCCCCGTGATCCGATATTCGACGTGTCGATTGTCCCGTAATTGGACGAGCGAGTTTCTGACGGGCAAAGTGTTAATGCGTCATTCGAGGTCACGCGCCGGTGCAGGGTATACAGTTTTAAGCAGCGGAGAGACTCGATCGCCGCAGTTGCCGGTCAACCGCACACGCGGGCTCTAATTACACATTATAAACGTTGCGAGACACGGAATTTATATTCTTTTCCGCGGTGTTGCGCGCGCGCGCGCGCGCGTTGAGCATGCTCAACGTTTGCAACGTGACACCGATACACCGTGATTACCGTGTGGCTTAACGGCACTAATTACGAGCCGCGTAATTCGGCGTTTCCCTGTTTCGCCGAAACACCCGCGTCGCCGCACCCGCCCGCGTTGTCGGCCGCGCCATTAAAGCGGGGAGGAAAACTGATTACCGATAGTCGGAATTCGGTTTCGCGTTTCGGCGAGGGGGAGGGCAGGGGGGGGGGATCCCCCGGATGGGGCTCATTGAAAATTCGGCGTCGCCGCCGCTGCGTGGCGAATTTTCGCGCGGGGCGCGCGGCACACGGTCCCCCGATCAAATCGCGCGTCCGCATACCGCCGATCGCCGAAACGACCATAAAGAAAATTAGAATGAGTGGATGCGGTTCGGTTGCGGCAACGAGGTTGCCCGGTCGTGGCGCGTAGCGTTTTCCCCACCGCGTTTGACGTTGCACCTGACATTTCACGCAGGACATTGGTTTCAAATCGGTTCACGGTGACATAATAAATCGGTGAAAAATCATTGATTCAATCGTGTGATTTGACGATTGACGATTCGTAACGAACGAATTATTATATATCCCTTCCTTCAATCGCTCATTCTCTATTTTATTTTGCGGTTTTATTAAAATAAACGCGACTGCAACCGCACGTATATAAATCTAAACGAAACGAGATTCTTGCACTTAGAAATTAGCGATCAATATTTCACAGCAGACAATGGCCGTATTTTGAAAGCCAAATTTTCGGAACAATCGATGGCGCGACCACATTCTGTTCTGTTCGGCACAAGCTTAAAATGGAATGTAATAAATTGTACCGTATATATTTAATACTAATATGTAACTACTATTGTAATTAAATTGCAACTAGAATTTGTTGCTGGTCTATTTTCTGCTTTATTTCAAAAATAGAAATCGTCATCGTTACCCAAATACAGATTGATATTTAATTGACGTATTTGCCCGGTCCACTTTTGACATGCACGCCTAACATGCGCGATTTCGTGCGTTTAATTGAGAGCCAAATATGAACACGATGCGGTGCACATGATGATGATAGTGCAAACATGATCCGCTAACAAGCAGCTCGACGCGGGAAAATAGAGAAAGTTGATCATTAACATTTGAAATTCAGGCCGCAGCTTTACATTCGTTGGGATTTTGCCGGGGTGATCGTCCGGTTAATTTCCGCGCGGCGCTACGGGGTACAAAGTGCAGAGAGACACACGTATTCGTGCGGTATTCATTGTACGATAACGAAAATGCGGATAAGCCATCCAGTGGAAATAACCGCGAAAAAAGAGCGTGATGAATGCCGCGCGCGGATGCAGCCGACCCTATCCCGTCGGCAATTATAGCCAGCTGCGCAAAATTTGGAGAAGTGAATTTCGCGTTGAAAATCGCCTCTCTTTGAGCTGCCTCCCGACCGACGTCATTCGTGAAAACGCGCGAGTTTTACACGCGCGAGTGAGATTCCCCCCGCGCGCGCGGTTCATTCATATTTCTTACTAAATTCAATTTAATTCTAATTCATCTGAGAACTCGACTTAAAGCTCGACGAGGAACCCGATGCACGAAACACACCGTGCATTTCCGACGCGACCAGATCCGCGCTGTACATCCGACGAATTTCGCTGCGCAGCTGCGAATTAGTTTACGAACTAAATTGACGTTTAATGTTGCGTCGGGCGTTGCCGGTTTACGAGGTGGATTCGAGTATTGTTGGAACGCCCGGAATTCAGGACAGCCTGATGCGAGAGCGGGAGGAAAAAGGAGCGAAACGTATCGGAATTTTATTTTATAAGAGCGTCGGGCTAACGCCCGGCGATAAATATCGACCATTGACGGGCGTTACGTTGAATCGCAAAATTCTCGGCACGCGGGACGCGCGTATACGGCTCTACCGCTCTATATAATATATAATATCCACAATGGAAATCGTATAGGCGCCGCATATTCCACCGGTAATGGAAATTACCGGCAGATAGCGACTCCGAAACGATACTCCACAGTCGATCGATTTGCCTGGCTGAAAGATCAGCCAGCCCTTTTCGTCACACTGAGAGAAAAATATACTTACTTTTGGCCTCAACCACAATTTTATAATATTTCTAACGACAATTATGGTTAACATAATGATGCATATAGTTAAGGATGTTCTGGCGCTGACATTGTTGCATTGAAAATATCGTAGTACTTTTATAGATTGTTTCCATTTATTATCTGAACACGTGGTTAAAACCTGAAGCCGATTCTTTAACTGATTTACAAGTTGTTGTACTTCTAATTTTATATGTGTTCTCTGAAAAAACAGCATTATTCTCTTTATCTGAATAAAATAATGAAGAAGCAACACTGCCAATATTCTGAAACTTTATTTGTAAATAAATCAAACATTGAGCAATGTTTCTAAAAAAAAAGTTTAAGTTCGATTCACTGTCTCATTACCGAATTATTGATAAAAATACAATATAAAGTTTTGAAAAAAAGTTATAGTGTATATGTGAACTGCCGAAACGTGGCAAATATCATATATTTGTGCCAAATATTATATTAATTGTTTAAGACATTTACATGATATGAGCACGTTTAGTGCATATTTCAATCCTTAAAACCATAGAATTTTATCAATTTTATATTGAGGTAACTTTTGGGTAGAATTATATAGCCAGAACATCTTTAAGAATCATATTTATTGTTAGAAATATTATAAAATTGTGGTTGAGGCCAAAAGTAACTATATTTTTCTCTTAGTGCAGAAAAATGCTTCAAGTGATCGCTCGATATACGCAATGATTGTAATGCATGCGCTGCATCGTAAATAAAATGAGGTTACTTACATAATGGCGAAGGGATATCTCGTTGCGCCGAAGAATTGGGAAAGGCGCTTTATATCGTCCAACTTTTGTTAAGGATTATGGGCGCGTCCTAACAGTTTACAGATAGTAAGAACGCGAGTCTCGAAAAGATATACAAACTGTAGTAAACTTCGCGTAATTTTTCTCAAGTACTACAAATACGTATCGATCCGTTTGACATTACTTTTCCAATAAGTTCGTGATTAAAGACAAGCAAATGCAGAAAAATCTACAAGAACTTTGGAGCGTTGAAACTCCCGTAAAGTAATGTCGTAAATAGTAAGATAACACGCAACATTAATATTTTATCACAAACGTTCGAAAAGCTCTTTTTTTTCACGAATTGCCTTGCAACTTTGATGAAAAAACTTAATTCTTCGCGTTCGAGCCGAAAGGTCGGTCCATTGTGTATTTGAAGAATATGAAAAAATATATTTAAAATGCTTAAATTGTACGTAACAATTTCATAACGCGCAAATAAAATCGCATTACATAGCACGCAGAAATGTCAAAGTGCGAGTGCTCTGGCCGTAGTGCCGGTCTTGAATATTTTCTACGAACAAACAACTATAATTTGAGAAATTTGCATGGGGATTTATAATGCGCGCATTTCCGCGACCAATCCGACGCCCGGCGCACCGGAGTGACCGTGTTCGAAGTCCGGCGTTAACATTTGCGCGAAAGTTTTCGCGGTTCTATTCCAATTACCCCGCAAACTCGGCGATTGCGGTGAGAGCGTGCACGCGGTGGACGTAAATATTTGCAGCGCGCCATCAAGGACGAAGTTCCGTAACGAACGTCGCGAGAAGCGATTCCGCGGCGGAAGGTGAGAAATAGGACCGCGCGGCGGCATACGTGTGCAAGGAGAGAGAGAGGGAGGAAAAAAAAGGGAACGCCGCGCCTTTATGCCCTCATTCTTTCGCGCGCGCGGTTTCATTTCTCCTCACGCGACATTAACAAGAATTACCGCGCGCTCGCGACTTGTCCGCGGCCGCGACGGACGCTAATTAAAACGACTGCGGAAAATCGTGCGGTCGCGCGCGCGCGCGCGCGCGCGGTTTGCGGCGCTGTCGCGCAACTTCTCGTTCCGAAACGCACGGACGGCGGGATAATAAGCCCGGCTAACCGGCCGCGCGATGCGACGTGCAGGTGGACGCTTACGCCGACACCTGCTACCACTTTGCTCCGCGCGGCATCTTTATCGCGGGTGCGAACGAGCCGACCGGATGGTGATCGATCGCGTCGCGCGACAACCAGTGACGGCACTCAAACCGATACCCGCTCGCAATTTTCGAACGAAATACAGCTACTCGTTCAAGAGCCGTCGATACTGCTGGCCGGCCACTTCCCGCCAGTTGTTTCGCAGCGGCCCGGTTTTCCGACTATTCGAATACACTCGGTCGGGTTGATAAAAAGGTTCGTCCGAGGAAAACGGAAAAAAATCAGGTTATGACAATATACGGAAATTCGCTTTCTGAAAACTTCGAAAAGTTTCGAAAAATCCGAAACGTGGGAAACTGAAACTATTGGATACGGAAAGCGCTTCAATAGTGCATGTGCATTCCCTTCCTTTTTTTCTCCCCTTGCATATCTGACGCATTGCCTAAATGCAACAAACCATTTCCACTTGTTTACTGTTTCGCTGACAGAACGTTTCGATCGTAGAGAGAGAGAAGCGATAAACCATTGCATCCTACATTCTGTATTCCATGATGAGATCACTCATGCGTTGTAACTAGTCACCGATAATGATGGCTCTCGATACGTGCGCGCACAGCATGCGCAATGACGAATAAAAACATATCCGTAATAAAAAAATAAAAGTTGTCATTTCTCAAATTACGCAAATAGATTGTCTGCCTGTCTGTAAAGTTTTAATTATTACTTTGCGTACGTCGTGAATATATATTTATTTTTACTTCTGTAAAACTCTGACATCGACCTAAGTTAAAAAGAAAACTACACCTTGGAATGGAAGCGGTATTTGCTGGCCGCTGTTTTTCCCGAAGTTTCTGCACCGATGTCGCGGATTCGCCGCCGTAACCGGGACAAAAGTAGGAAAAAAAAAAGGGAAACCGAGGGTTCTCCCGTTGGCTTTCTTTCCGTTCGTTCGTCAGTCTCCGTCTCCGCGACTAACAGCTCAGTTTTAAGGCGAACGGTGGGCGAGATTAAGAACACAGACGAAGGTATTAGAGATTGCCTCCAGGACGATTACGTGATAGGACACGCTAATCAGACCTCCGTTATTCCGGCCCGACGGACTCTTCGGGTCTCTCTTGAGGTGACGTGCCTGCCACAGATGTTACCTCAAACCGTCCGTCGTGGCTAAGATATGGAGACAGATCTTAATCAGATGTCCGTTTTAAGGTGGAAATCTACTCGAACGCTCGACGACATTTGTTCAAATCATTTAGTGTATTCCTAAATGTTAAGTGATACCTAAGTCCCGAGAGACTTTAAATAATTACATGGATAAAACTTTGCTTCCACTGCATGTTAAGTTAGTGAATTAAAACTGTTGCCAGATGTGAGAGGAGGGCATAAATACTACAATAAAAATTGTTTCTTTGCTGTTACAATATCTTCTATTTATATTATTTTAAAAACTTGCCACATGTCCATTTAACTCAAGTGTTTTAGGGATAAAAGATAAAGAATAATTAAAATGATATTTAAACACATATAAATAGATAAATAAAAATAAAATAAATTCTGTACTAAAAATAATTATTACGATGTAGTAAATAAATTATATCGCAATATTATTATTATTATATAATTCGCCGTACTTCACTTGTCATTAATTATTAACATATTATAAGTATCTCTCAAATCGGATAATCTAATATGGTTCTCTAATAAATACATTTTAACAGCAAGCGGAAAAGTTGGACAGTCATTGGCTGCGTTCAACAGAAGTGCTGAATTTACAGCTGTTGTAAAATTTTGTGAATCTGATTGGTGTATGCTTTTAGATTTAGCCAAGATTGAGATCATATACCAATCAGATTCACGGTTTTTACACGGTTTTGCAAATGCAGCACTTGTGCTAAACGCAGCCATTAGCTTCCAATATTACGAGCGGCATTACAAGAGATTTTCCTGTTATATATAACTCGGTAAATTTATGTATATATAATGAAATATTATGCATAATTACCTTTGATCATGTGTATTAACTAGAACGCAAGACTAGATAATTTGTTATCCCTTTACACGAGACGCTTTGAACTAGAGGATCAATAAATAGCTATCTAAATAGCTGACTATAAAATCGATACTAGCTCATCACTCTCGACCACAAAATTTCAACATCTCCACAAGGACTTACACGTTTAATTGACGATCTTACGGCGTATTTCAGGCTTACCGTATAAGAGAGTCTATATGCCCCAGAGACTTCTGATACAGCTTGCCTGAAATGTACCGGTCACGAGGAAGACGGGTTTTCGTTTAAAATTTTACTCACGATCGCACGAAGGGATCGTTTGATAAAATCGAGTTGCATGTAGGTGCATCGTGGTATTTCTACGCCTCGCGAGCTGCTTCATACGGGGTGTTCTATAAAACTTCCGTTTTGTTTTTTTTTAAAACAGCACGCAAAATTTAACAAAAGAAAATTCACTATAACGTGACGTGTAACACGATCAAATGTCAGGCCACGATACATAATAAACAGCCTGATTACTAATTGTTTTAACGGAATTTCCATTTGAATTTACATCAACAGAATATTGTCGAATATTGAAGATTGCGAAAGCTGTCGTTTAGCTTTTAATAAAACTGTCGCGAGGGCAGAAATTGCCATAACAAAGGACAAAAGGGGATGGCGCAGATTTCGCGAAGCACCCGGTACGAAGGGGAGACTTTTATTCCGCCTTCGTCGCGCGTAATAAGACGTCTTCCGCTTTAAGCACAACCCGTCGTACATACATAGATACAATCAGACATCGGTCGATCCCGTCGCGTCGCGCGGGGATGGCGCGTTGCTTGTTTCACCATCGCGACGTTAGTTTCCAGCAGTCTCGACGGCATTTTCGTCTGGAAGTACGCGACACGAGAAACCGCTGGCCATCCGCCGCGCCCGGTACGAGGGATGCAGACGGGATTGCTCGCACACCGTACCAGACTAACTCCGCGTGCCTGCCCGAGGGACGTCTATGCGGTCGCGGATGGTTGCGTTCGCGTCTGCACGTAGACGTCGTCGAGTTACATGCGACTTCGCAATGCGAAGATATTAGCGTGGTAACATCTCCCTACGTTTTCTCTTCCGCTCGTTCCTCGCCTCGTGTTAAAAATAGATTTAGAACATGTTGGATTGTTCACGAAGTAAATTTCGCTTGTCTGAGTCCTAGCATCTTTCACAAGATGTTTACGGAATACCTCGTTCTACCGTTATGCACTGCTGGATTCTTGCGACAAAAATAATGCTGACAATTCGAGGAAAAAGATTTAATGATGATCATAAAAAATTTATTTATTTGCTGCGATTTATTTTAGGAAACCGGTATTACTGTGCTATTGTATTTTATTATCACTGCGTGACCATGTAAAAGTCCATAATTTCATTGGCAGTTTCTTCTGCATATAAAAATGAGATCGCGATCGCAGTTGATGCGATGAGAGAACGACGCTAATTGCGAAGAACAGAGCCGAAGACCGTGCAAAAAAGAAGCTTGCGTCGAAGTTGGGAAGCAGTGCAGCAGTGCGGGTTGCTGAACTGCTCCTTGAGGCATCCACCCGTCCCAGAAGCAGTTCCGACTTCTATTTAGTGTAAGTCGGGCGAAAATAAGTTACGAGAAATAGACGAGGAGAAACGGCGGTGTGTTTGTCCCAGCAACATCGCACTTAAGCACATAACAACAGATACGAGGCGCCAGAATCGAGTTATCACGCCTGCGAACATAGTTATCGAATAAAAAGGTTATTGAAGCATTTATTGGCTACAACAGTCTCAGAGGAACGCTCCGAAGGAGAAAGTCCTCGATCAAGCTCCTTCAACAACGATCCAATGCGCGGAAAAACGTTAACCAGTTAACCCTTTCAAAGCTTTTCTTTATATTAAAATCTCGATTTAGTTGATAAACTTTAAAATTTAGTGAAGAATAAACAACGCGTTCAATGGAAATGAATAAAGGTAAACAGAAATAAACAAGAACATTAATTGATGTTATTTGGAATTGCGAAACTCATATCATTTTACCTATTTTTCTAAATAGAAACAAAATTGAACATATATAAAATATATATATTTAATAATATATATATATTTATTGTATTTTGCGTATTAATTAACATTTGGATTAACTTTTTCAGCATTATAATATATTTCTAAATTTAATTTGCTTTATACGCAATCCATTCCTCCTAATTGCTCCATTTCAACAATAGAATGAAGAGAAATTTCAAATTTTAATCGGCTTGAACTGATTTAAGCATGCACGTACGTTAAACCACTTCTAATTAGTACATAAATTTCAATTTTCCTGTTAAGCTTCTATTCACTTGTCTATCAGACAAGTGAAAATAGGCGGTATTTGTACTTTCATAATAAATAGCGCGTCATTATTTCTGTAATATATACATATAATAAGAGAATTAGTTAGAATGCAATTTTAGGGTAACTAGGAAATTCAAATCAAACGAAGACTATTAAATGCTTTGAAGCCAAACATACCAATTCATAAAACTACAGTTCGAATGAACTTTCATGAAGATCGTGTTTCGTAATTAGTTTCTCAGTTCACAAGTAAACCGGCGAGTTATCCAGAAGAAATTGATTTAAACAAATTGGTGCATCAGAGTTTACAAAGTAAATGTTAGAAAGAAAAATAACATTAACAAAAATTCAATTAAATTAAAAAATATTACGAAATCGCCAATTTCCAACTTACTATCAGGAAAACTAACAAACACAATATTTTAACTTATATAAGATTTATAGAATTTGGTTATCTGTAATACAAATTTAATTAAAACATAATAAAACATTCTGCGATTACTAGGAGAGGATATATTTTTAGATTATCTTCCACAAAAGGAACGGAAAGAGAAAGAGAAAAAAAGAGAAAATTGTTCGCGTACCATTCGCAAATATTGCAGCCGTGACACCGGCATGCAGATTCGTTCTCCTTTAGCTTTCTATACCTGCCGATCGACGTTGGCGACGCGTCGATAATTAGTCGGTCCGTAGCTGCAAATGGAACACGGAAGTCGGTAGGTCGCTTCGTGATTCGGAATATATTGAATGTCACCGGGCACAATTGGATTGCGTATCTTGTCATGGCTTCACGCGCGTATTGGCGATAGCATCAAGTCAATTTCTTTTTATAAGAATGTACGAGCTAAACAGTTTACGTGTATTAAAACTATCAATACAAATATCGTAAACATTTTATCATTAAAAAAATACAAATTAATTCATGATCAAACTGTATTTTTTTTAAAGAAAAGGAAAAACGAGAAAATGCAATTAGATAAATTATTAGATAGTGTAGTGGATGACAGAAATCAAAGTTTATCATAGATATTTATTAAATTCTCTTTATTTATAGATAACAATGAAAGCTTTTTTTTGTGCAGACTCAAATGAAAAAGTAAAACGTACATGTTACTATTCCACTCAATACATTCGCGCATGCGAATATATTTAATCTTCTAGAACTGTGCACGGTTGTGTATTTGCGTCACTGAATACTTATGTAATTCGAAATACAACTTTTCAGTTTGTAACATCATTTTGGTCGAGAAATTGCATTTACGTTTTTTACGCTACGGCTAAATAAAAAGTCAAATAAGATTCTTAATGCAGCCCAAACATCCTGAGCTCACAAGTGCGTATGTGTTTACAGACGCGCTTGCTGGAATCGTAATTGCACTAACGAAACGAACGACACATCAAAGCGCTGCCTCGACATGAGTTCTCTGAAATTTCAAAATTATTATTTACTCTGTACGCAGATCCATATCCCTCGATGATACGGATATTGTGTACACGTACGCTTTACAAACGAGCATCGGCACTTCAAAGGCAACTTCGCGATTACCGACGTCTCTTGTACTTGGCTACGACTCGACTGTAATGACTAAAGGGATCATGTACGCTGAACCATAACGAGGTAGCTTATGTGTGTTTCCGGTGTACGTCAGACAAATCGTGCGTTCAATGAGTCGCGACGCGAGTTTCCGGGATACAAAGAAATCTGATATTGAAATTTGACAAAATAATGTAGACTCGTAATTAAAAACTCCGTTTATGTCACTACGGCAGTTCGTGTTCTCGATCCAAGCACATCGTAACGGTTCGTCATGTTAATCTGGCGCAGTCAAATTCTGACACTGCGCGACCGTTTTTGCTTCGTTTCTCGAAGCTTTAGTAATCTCTTGTCCAAAGAAAAATAATTCACCATGACATAATCGGCAACAAAATTAAGAACGTTATTTAATTCAGGATATTATTTCTGAAAATTTTATTTTCATGCTTCAATTTTTTTATGTGCGACTTATTTAATTCATAAATGATAAAAACCTTTTTTCCCTTTGATTTATATGTTCCTTTTCTAAACTTTCTACAGAGTAATGACGAGACGCAGCCAGTGGAAAGAAAGTGATTTTCAAATTAGACGTTGGTGACCGTATCAGAGTCATCGCTGAAAGAAAAATGCGATAAAAGGGTTGGAATTGAAGTAGGAATGGCGTTCGCGAGAAACCAATAGCACTCATCGAAATGTCAAGCTCTTTTGCAACGCTCGACCGGACATGTATGTACGCGCGCAGTTTCAGATTCGCGCTCGTTAACCTGGTCATCTTTCTCGTGCCTGACGGCAGAAAAAATATAGCGATAGGACCAGATACGTTTCACGTTCTAACACCATGTTTCCTGCATCCGGCGTCCCATTAAGCTGTATTGCCTTCCGTCCTCTTTCCTATCATGCTTTTTTTATTACGCGGATAAAAAAAATCCTTTTATTTAAATATCGAGAGATATATCGAGATTTAAAATATAAAAATGAATAATTGAGAGCTTTTTGTCCCATTTTTACCTCTTTCGTAATATCAAAAACTAAAAGATTTTTTTTATTTACAACTTTTTTTTTAATCTTTCCAATTTTCTCCAAGTATCAGGACGAGGGCCGTTCTGGTATTAAATGTTTTTGCGATTTGAAACGGCGCACTTGCCATCGCTTCTTTCTCGCGAAGCAAATATCACCCTTCGCGAAATACATTTAAGAAACGCGTATAACCAAGCCTTCATATTTCTCTCCCATCTCTGAGAACCCTCCCCTTTTTCAAAGCTGTTCTTCTTCCAACCGCTATGATGTTCGGAAGCACCGTTCCGCGTCTTGCCAATTTTTTTCCCCGGCCGATGTTTTCATCGCGCGACCGCGACGCGGAACCGCCGGCAAAAATTCCTTACGCCGTAACTCACCGCACGTCTGCGTCGTGCAATACGCCGCCGTAACTTACGCCGGCTGGCCGCGATCGTAAAAGTAACGACGAGTTCGGGGGAGGTCAAGTGCGTTGTTATGCCGGGGGCGAATGACCCCGAAATGCGCGCGGCAGGCGGTTAAGACGGTTAGCGCGGCGCAATGAGCGGCGATTAAACGGCGCTACTCTCTATTTTGTAACGCTATAGATTCCTCCGCGAATTTACGAGACGTCCGATCAGAATCTACCCCTGCCTCGAGCCCGTGCCGCGCGCCGCGCCCTCGTACACGTACGCGCGAGCACATACTGATATTTGATCGTATCTCACGATAACATACTGCATATAATTCGAATAGTATATTCGCCAGAAACTACAGATACGCAGCGTGCATGTATTTGTGTGATTATACATTTGGAGATGCGTGGATATTTGAATCGGCAGAGACGGCGAATATATATAGCTCCGCGGAGTTAGCGATTTATGTGAATATCTACATTAGAAATTCAAGATCTATTACACGTATAAAACGTATGAATATTTCATATTTCAAACGACTACTTTCTTTCATTTTCAATGTAGTCCATTCCTTAAGTGGTACGAAGATTTGATCGATATTAAAAAAAAAACAGAAATTATGAAGGGAGACAAATTACAGGAAAGATAGAAGTACCGAGTCTACTTAAAAAGACGTTCAATAGATCTTTTGAGCATTAAGTATAAATATTGCGACATTTTCATTTTTCTAATTTCCTTAATAAATCCACTGTTATACACTGTTACAATTAAAAGTAAATAAAATATACATATAATGCTGCATAGAAGTAGCCATGAAAAACCGACTGCAAGAACGCATTACGTAATTTTGATATCACGGTAACATCGACTCACATATGTACGAAGCCGCAACTGCAACGATGCATTATGACGCGATTAAATTTTGTCATTGCCAAAAATATGAGGCGGGTCAAATCGAACAATCTACGACACTCTCTATAACTTAGAGGCATTGCCCGTAGACAGGCGATATTTCACACTGCGCGAGAAACCGCAGACTGAACAGAGGCTGCCAATGAATTACGACATGGTCTATGTAACGCGCAATCGTGCGTATGTAATTTTCGGAAGACACACACAACGACGAGTAGCAACTCGAGCCTATGTCGAATATGGCGGAGTGCACATATAAGCGTTTCCTATAATTTAATTAAACGCCCGTGGGTTTCAGGACTACTCAGGCTGCAGCAGATTTATCAAGGGTTGAAACCAGGCAACGAGTCCTTTCAAGTCGAAACCGTCAAGAGAATACAGAACATGTCAGAGGCGATCGATTTCCTACGCAGTCTGGAGGAGCTTAATCGGTGAGTTTTTCCCATTGAAACGTACAACGCACACAAATAAAAAAAGTACGATGCTCCTCGTTGGAAATCGATATTATAAAATTGATATTTGCACTTGATATTCTGAAATACGAATATTAATATCTTTTTGTATGATTATGTGCCGTATATTTCAAGCATATTATTCGATGTGATTTGCTTTGAAATATCATACAGAAGAGTATATAAGCTTTACGAGTCAATTAATTCTACAATTTATCTTATGCTTTCAAGCATACTCAACGAATTATATTGCATATAAAAAAATAAAGTTTTGGAAGCATATTACAACAATGCGCGATATCATAGTACGTGGCTTCTGATAATTAAGACAATTTTGTCTACATTCGATAAAAATTCTACATTTAAAAAATTAAAAATTAAAATAATGTTGGACGATGGCTTTCAAGTTTTTTTTTTTTTCATCTATTTTCGATAGAAGTGGAAAGAAATACAACTGTCGGATATAATCTTATCTCTACGTTCGCGATTATGGTTTAGCACAAGTGTTATTTTCTTGCAAAATGGCGTTTCAACGGTGTGACGGATAAGGGTGGTCGCAACACAAGTTCGCACGTTCGCACTGCAATTCACCAGCGGCTACGCATTTGCGCGATGCAAGTAATCAACAACAGCGAGTAATTGCCATCGCGGTAGTTTGAATTGGCCGGGCGTAGTAGTTACCGAAAACAACGGCGTTATTGCAAATTGCCATACAATATCCAATTATTACAAACGAAATGAGCGCGGAAACTCCGCGGTGCATCGATCAAACGCGACAAAGCCACGTGTTAACGCAGCGCGCGAATTGCGGCGAGCCAGCGCGCAAGACTTATGTCGCTCTTCCGATGGAAAATTTGCGAAGCTTTTCTCCATGAAAAACTAATTCCAGTAAATGTCATTAAAATATTGCAGATGGAGTAACAAGTACGTCGTTCTCGATTGTCCGACCGACATGGCGAAGGATATAGTTGTGAGCCATGTGAGAGACGTTGCCTTGGGAAAGAGGACGTATCATTATCTGCTGAGTGGCTTGGTGAGTCGAATAGAATAGAACTTAATTAATTCTACCGTATATTACAAATCTCGTTTTCATACTATCACATTTTCTTAATTAAATCAATTTTCTCAAGTATGATGAAAAATATTCCTTCCGTAAATTGCTTGGTTAAAATGTCTTCTCAAAATGCCGTATTTATATTTCACATAATTATTAAATTAAAATTAATATTTACCGTGTTTATACTTCCGTGTTTATAGATAAAAAATAATTATTAAACTAAAATTAATATTTTAATAAAACGATACTTATATTTAGTCAAAATTGTATTTTTGTCTTCAACATAATTGCACTGGAAAAGAGGAAGAGATAAAGATTATTTAATATAAACATTTAAACTATTTATTTTAGACATTATGTTTTTATTTATGATATTTATATATCTATATATATTTCATAGTAACGTAAAAATAGTAAGTATATATAACGTAAAATAGATAGAACTATTATTTTGCAGTTAATGAAGAATTTCTTTCTTTTTAATTAAGTATCGGTGACTTTCATTCCTAAGTTTCTCCAGCCGGAAAATTCGGTATGCAAAACAGTGACTTTCGCTTTACTGCGCGAAAGTGCTCTCACTTGTACACCGTCTGCGTTATAACAGGATGGCGGGATTAATTCGCAGCATGGCGAAATTTTCGAAACAAGCGAGAACCGTCGCTCAAACTGACACGAAGCGCTCCGCTGTGGGGGGCAAGATCTTTGCCGGTGATGTCTCCGCCGTACTTTAGAATTTAGAGGACAGTTTGCTTGTGTTTAGCGGCTTCCAGCGAGTTGCTGCGGAAGAGCAGGCGGCATTACACTCCGACGACGGAGAAGATAGTTGTACATACCTGCATGTACATCTAGTTCCGTCTCTCTGCGAAGCACGCCATTGTCATTTATCGCGTCATTCTCGAAACGGTTGCGCAAACGTGTTGATTCGCACATTTTCCCGCTTTCCGCCATTCACATCCTTTGCCCCTTTCTCCTTACCTTTTACTTTTTTCTTCTTTTCCGAAACGACCATCGACTTGAGGATTCAACGACCGGAGGGACAATTGTTCACATTTAACTAGAGAGAGACAGACAGAGACAGAGAGAGAGAAAGAAAGAAGGGAGGAAGAGAGAGACCGCCTAGATAATTTCATCTTTTGCATCAATTCCCAACAATATTTAAAAATCCACAAAATTCTGGCCTCTTTAACTGAGTTCCTAAGTAGAAACGCGAGTATAAATGCGGGCCTAATAGTTGTTGAACAACTAGCAATGTCGGATATTACAAAACTTTATCCGCTCTCTGACCGCAAATGTAAAAGTTCAAAAGTCAACGCTGCAATGGCGGACGGGATGATATCAGACCGGCAAATTAAACTGGTAACGCAGCGAACTCGTTCGTGACGAAGTTAAACACGCATACAACGTTACCAGCGTCCATGTATTATCTCCAGCCGGTTGATGGATGATGGTGGATGGCCGCGCAGTAGTAAAATAGTGGACGGATCAGCCGCGAGCTGCGAGGTGCGAAATCTAATAATAACACTTAATAATAACATATTGCAATTAGATACCGGATACTGTTTGCTCAATTTTAAATACCTCCATTCTATTATGTCGCTTTCGAAAGCGTTTCTTCCGGTACCCCCCCGTACCGCCACCCTATTTCCGGCACCCTTGAACGAACCTACTCTCCATACTTTGCTCGTTAGCTTAACGATCGCGAAAATAATCGCAATTTTAATTGAACTTATCGTTTTGCAAGCGTAATATTTGCGTTTACGGCTCCGGAGCGAGGCGCAGACGTATCAATTTCCCCCCCCCCCTCTCGCTTTTCCTTCGCCTTCTCCTTCCGTTCGGAAGAACTACCGCGCGTTAACACGAACGACGAGCTTTTCACCGTTTCGAGGTTTCGCCGCGCATAATACTCAGCAACAACGCAATATCAGCATAAAACTGAAACGGCAGCTGCATTCGAGCTCGAGTAATTAAATACGGTGGATCTAAGTTGGAATCGAGACGTCAGTCCTATTACGTTTTTCATAAGGGAACAAAGGAAACGCGGTAATAACGCGCCGTAATAATATTACAGTGACTCGAGTGCCCGTCCTCGAGTCGGCTCTAAAGACGCGACGAAAGATCAAGGGCCTCCGTTGTCAGGCGGACGCTTTTCGCGAAACTATAGACTGCCCTTTTAGAACGCCGAAAGCTGCAATGGAGATTATAAGACCCGGCGCAGCCTTTGTCACGCAAGGCGAACGAGACTATAGCCCCCGTGCATCTCGCAGACCTCCGTTGCATTCCCTCCGTGTACCGACCCAATACCAACCCCCGCTATATTTCGCTGTAATCAGATAATGGACGACCGATGGGAGAGCGAGGTGATCGAGTATGGCGCCATCAACATCACGGGCTTTCGCATCGTGGACGCCACTCGACCTCACGTCAAGGATTTTCTGGCCGCCTGGCATCGCCTGGATCCCGCCACGTCTCAAGGCGCCGGTCGTGAATCCATTTCCGTACGTATATGTTCACGTATCACCGGCGCATCCCCAGCGAGACCCCCGCCGTCACTTTTTCTCACGCCCGTCCTCCGTCGTCGTCGGCGGCGGCGGCGGCTTCGCCGCGCTTTCACGGCTTGCGTCCAGAGGGGAAACCACCCTCCGTGCGAAATCCTCGGAATGCCTCCCGGAGTGCGGCGATTCCTGTCCCTCGGCGGATCGAACATTTCCTCAGGTTTCTTCGTCTTTCTCGAGCACTTCGTCCGACGACGACGGCAACTCGCAACGGAAAGTTTCGCGCGAGAAACGTGAATCAAACAAGAATCGTCGCGGATCCCGTTCGCACGCGCGATCCCGGACTCGTTCGCTCATTCGTCTTTGTGTGCACGGTGGCTTGAGACCAAACTTTGTTAAACAGCACCCGCATGTAGAAACTTGGACTTTTCAGCGCGTTTATAAAGTGCCGCTCGCTCGACCGTGCCTGTCCGTGCGGACCGTGTTTCGCCTTCCTCTTAATGACCTTTCCTCCGTCTGCGCGTTAACATTTTTTTCCCCTCCCGGGTTCTTGTACGGATCTAACAAAAACTAACTGGTGTTTAACGATGCGCGACATCGCAGTTCTCTAGTATTACCACACTGTTTTAAAAAACACTTTGCCAATGGACAATTTTTTTTGTTCGATAATCGTTAAAGTAGCGTGACATTTAAACTAAATTAGATTGAAATGGATTGCTGAGTTAAATGTGTTCAGCGCGAGAGTAAAGACTTAGATGAGATAGAAAAATATTTAAGTAAAATACTCATCTATTTTATCATTTAAAATGATTGGTATATAATTACAATTATTTAAAAATAACGCCGTTCTCTAATTTTTCATTAGAAGTGAGAGATTTTATTTATTTGCCACATTTTATTAACGAACAAAAATATTTTCTCTATAAATTGATGCTTATATCATAATTGATGCTCGTCATTACATATTCATATTTGTTAATTTCTAGTCCCCAAATCATAATATTAAGGAATGTTGTGAATCGCTCGATCGTTTTGCATGATTTTCGCTGTGCTGCAAGAAGCAGCGAATATAATCCCTAAAATGGATACACTACGGGATTTCGAGGTAAAGTTGTGTGGGGCACTATCTATGGATCTGAAAGCTCTCTCGGAGACAGGCCGCATGCAATCTAATGCAACGATTATCGTGCCCGATCGTTATATTCAGCGAGCACCAAACGTGGTTTTCCAACACTGGCGAAGTGCCCGAGGTACTCTTGTCTCTGTGAATTTACGTACGCCACAACGTGACGACGAATCTCTCTGTCGAACTCGCAAAATTCTTGATCCTATCGAGGGATAGAGTCTGCCGCAAGAAAACAGAAATAAAAAAAAACCTTTCCATTGAATTCTTACTTTCCGTTTTCCGAAAATTGGTACGTCACGACAAACAGCGAGAAGACTGAAAGTGGAAAAGAATTGATTTCTCCTGCATTTGCGTATAGAATTGTGTGGAGTGTATAAATTAATTCGCATGTGTATGAAAATTAGGCACAAGCCGCATTGATGTACGACGCCGTGTTCGTCTTGGTCGAAGCCTTCAACAAGTATCTTAGAAAGAGGACCGACAAAAATAATATGAGACGAGTTACAACGAGCAGCAATCAGCCCATAAACGGAACTAAACCTTTAGACTGCTACCACAATCGCGGCTGGGTCACTCCGTGGGAACATGGCGACAAAATCTCCAGACTTTTAAGAAAAGTAAATAAATATTCCATTAGCAAAAATAACGCAAAACCACGCACAAAATTTCTAGAATTTATTATAGATTAAATCCAAATTTATAAACGTGATTTATTTATCAATTTATAATTCTTACACAATGAATTGTACATCATTTAACAATGCGTATTGAATTAAGTAAATGGACGAAATAATTGCTAAACGTTAAATTTTAGATTTCTGTTATCAATTTTTGATTCAATGGATGTTTATTATTATAAACATATTATTATAAACATGTTAGTGTATGATTCAAATTTATACTTCAATAATGCGTACGACAACGTAATCGTGCATTGGCCGTAGACGTAGATTTAATTTATTTTCAAATTCCCGAGACGCGCGCGATCCAGAGGACAGGGGTACTCAATGTGTTGCGAAATACCGTGGCGACCGAAATTGCCACGGACCCTCCTCGACGTATCTCTGCTCTTGACAGTAATTGGCGGTTATTCCGACTCTAGCGGAATTCCTGCGTTCGCGTCAAATAGTCCTCCGTCATTCCGCCCTTATGTATACACGCCGTTACTCTCGTAACTTTTTTTTGCCGTTTAATCCGCTACCGTTTGACAATTTATCATGTCGAGATTGAACTTGGTAACGAAAAAACAGTGAAAGATTTAAAATCAAAATGTTTCCTGCGACAAATTCCGATAGATAATATTTTAGTTTGTCCTAATAATAATACCAGTCTTGCATTGAATATTAACGTTTCCTAAACGTAACTATTCTTAATCACAAATATTTTTTCATCAATGTTATCAATCACAAATGTTATTTATTTGTATGTATTTAATATTTATAATTTACATTTCTAAAATATAAATTCCGTCATTTTTTCGATATATTCAAAGAATGTTATTTAATAATCTGCTTTATATCTTCTTTTTATTCTTATAAAGCTATGTCGTAGCAAATAAGACTATTATAATATCTTATTACAGCAAGATATGAAATTTACTACTAGAACATATTTACGTACAGGTCGAGATCGAAGGGTTGACAGGAGAGATACGGTTCAACGATGATGGCCGACGACAGAATTATACGCTTCACGTAGTTGAAATGACTGTTAACAGTGCTATGGTGAAAGTAAGTCTATTTAAGAAATATATAACATAATTAATTCTATTAATTGACAATTTAAAATCACATATGTAAATTATTTAATGCGTTTTTATCGCGATTAACTAGTTGTAATACTTTAATCTTCTTTCACATTATATTTGGAACTTTCTTTTTGCGCAACGTGTCTATTCTAAAAGATTTACATTAAGAAAACCACGTAATTTATTGTTATAGGTTGCCGAATGGACCGATGAGACGGGTTTTCAAACAATAGCCGCAAAATACGTGCGACTTCGACCGCACGAAATCGAAAAGAATAAAACTTACATCATTACTACGATACTGGTAAGATTAAAAATTTATGTAAAACGTCCTGTGCAACTTGCATGAACAACCGAGATCAATTGTAAAACAACATGGTAATTTCGGTCGATAGGAGGACCCTTACATAATGAAAAAAAATTCGGACTTGGGTGAACAATTAATCGGAAATGATGGTTATGAAGGATACTGCAAAGACTTAGCTGACCTTATCGCGAAGAAATTGGGCATATCATGTAAGTTTATAATAATAAATTAAGACATCTCCTTTAAAAATTGCATTAATATGTCCACAGAAAAATCATGTAATTAAATTGATTCTAATATAGACATGATTCCATATTAAAATCTAAGAAATTTACAGATTTATGTATTATATATAATATACATTATACATTAAATTTATATATATATAGGTATATAAATTTAATATAAGTAAACAATATTTATCCAAAACGACAACAATTTAATTACTATTATAAAATATTAAATTATGATTTAATACGAACATTTATTTTTGAAATTTACTTAATGTCTACTAGATATAGTACTAGAACAATGATGAAGACAAAGAGAAGAAAGAGACCGCAGTCTTTGTTTCGGTGCTTCCCTCCGGCGGCGTACGCTTCCGAGTAATTTTTAATTATTAATGCTAACGACTCTCATTTAACTCGCACAAGAATTAATAATTCAAGCAAGAATTACTTTTATCATGGGCGAAATTTGCCGAAGTCAGCCCCGCCCTTGACAAGTACCTAAAAAGACGTAACGAAGCCTCTTTCGCGCGCGGAATCGATAATGGAAAAAGTTCCGCGGAAGAAATGCTGTTTCGCGCGCCCCGTAAAGTACTTTCTTACGAATTTTCAGACGAGCTGCGGATCGTGAAGGACAGAAAACACGGCTCGGAGAACCCGGACGTTCCGGGCGGTTGGGACGGCATGGTCGGGGAGCTTATCAGAAAGGTAAGTTCCAGTAATTTCGTTGTATCCCCTACATCCTCAGCGCGAAGCGCTTTTTCCTCTCTCCCAAAACTGGTCTCCCCGGAAGTTTACGCGGAAAGACGCCTCGAGTAATTGAACCCAGATTCTCGCGAGAAGGGAAGGGGAGGGGGACTATTGATCGCGCGGTCGTATAGTCCAAGTGCTTCACGAAGGAGCTGTTTTATCTCCCGACAGCGAGTTTGAACCTGCTCCACTAGATGCCCTGAGCTTGCAAGCTCGTTAGTCGCGATTCGATTTTAAGTTCCATCTGGTGGAAATTTAGGATAAGTCCAAAGCACTCGAGCTTTCAGCTACATCTGACGTAGGTATGCGCGTTTCCGCGCTTCAGTAGACTCTGAAGATAGGAAACAAAAAAATTGTAAAATTGAGAAATCTATCATAAGAGGTAAAAATTTGAGAGAGGCAATTCTAAAATTATTTCTTTTCGAAATCGTTCTAATTAAATAAACTCAGCTATGAATATAATAATAATAATAATTAAGAAATAATTAATACTAAAGAGAAAAATATAATTATAGAACAAGACACCAAATGCATTAGTTATGCATGATCATTACAATAAATTCTGTGATATTTCTTTGTCTTCAATTTTTTTCCCCATTATTCGTCTTTGTTCTTCATTTATATGTATTATGCTTGAAAAATATGCAAATTATTATAATTAATTGTTGACGTATAAAATATTTAGCTCTTTCTTTGAAAATATTTAGCAATTTATTTAAAGTTTACTTCTATTTCCTTTTTTTTCGATCAAATGTGTTTATTACAGTCTATCAATCTATCAGATATTTTTATTAGAATATTTAAAAATTAGTGCTTTACTTCTGCATCGTTAGTTATTTGTTCTTCCACATCACTTAGTTAGCTTAATGTTAATATTTACATTGGTTATTTTATTCGTTTCGCAGGAAGCCGACATAGCGATTGCCCCTCTGACCATCACCTCCGAACGGGAACGTGTGATCGATTTTAGTAAACCATTTATGTCTCTCGGCATTAGCATCATGATAAAAAAGCCCATCAAACAAAAACCCGGGGTCTTCAGTTTTCTAAATCCGCTGAGCAAGGAGATCTGGGTGTGCGTTATTTTCTCTTACATCGCAGTTTCCATCGTCCTGTTTATTGTGTCGAGGTAAGAAATTTTTTTATCAAAAATTGTAATCTTTTCAGAGAAATGTACACACGGAAAATGCGTATTTTTAGACTAAATGTAATAAATCAAGTCAGGAAGCGACGCGACGCCACGCTTATCATCTTCGTCCTTCGGCATATTAATCATTGATGAAACGAATCTTATTCGATCTTACATTAATACAATAATTCATAGTTATAACTAATAAATTGTGAAAAAATGAAATCAATGCATTTTTCTGTCATTTCACAATTAAGCAAAGAATTGTTCTTTCATATTAAAAGCATTAATCAGAACATTCATGAAGAGAACCTTCCCTAAGCACGGTTGATTTTTATATATTTCTTAAACGTATCTAATGTTTTAGACACATTTAGGAAACATATATAAAACATGTGTAAACCATTGTGTGCTACCTGGATTGTCATTTTTAATCTAGTTGCACAGAACTTCTACAGTATTACAATTATATCAAGGCAATTACAGGTATTTTTTATCGTGATACGAGCAAATTACGTTGCGGTACATTCGCCGCATTTTTCCATTCTGCATTATGCTAGATAATTACGTTTCTTATCTTACATCACTACAATCAAACGCAGCACTTCGTCAATAATTAATAAAATAAAAACTCGCGAAATGATATATTAATCCAACCGCATAAAAATTAAAACTTTTAAAAAGAGTTATATTTGCACTGAAATAGTGCAGTCAAGTAATTGACATTGCGTGCAACTATCAAGATATCTTGACGAGACATTTGTAAGAGCTTTCAGTCTTTAACAAGAACGTAACGAGCGAAGGGAGAAAGTTTTCAGATAGTCTCATAATTAATGAGACTCCTTGAACATCGTTTGAACTAGATTTTCTACTTTATACGATCGGTTGATGCATACGTTGTGCGTGATATTACTCGAGAGTATGACTATCGGAACTGGAAAATTCTGATTTTCAAAGCGCTATCTTTCGTAGAGCGAATTTTAGATATTAGTAACTTTGAAACGTGTTTAGTTACCATTCACTATTATATGCACAAAACTAAAGACATAAATTTTAATTTATTGATACGACAAGCAATCGTCCATACTAATATCAATAATATATTTATTCATGTAATCTGGAGCACGCATCTCCGTAAAACATTAATATTATCTAATTAATACTGACAATCGTTTTTCAATAACTGCTTGGTATAAGGATCGGTGAAATATATTTAACATGTATACTGATACATATATTACAGAATATTGATTATAAGACATTTGAGAGATACGGAAAACTTAGATATATACTAACGCTTCTTAAACAGCTTGTCTTATATCACATTTGAAAAATAACGAAACATCTTTGAGAGGATTTTAAAAATTTTTTTACTTTCTTCAATAATACAGATTTTCACCGTACGAATGGAGAGTTCTGACTATCAGCGGTAGCACAGATTCGGCTATTAGTGGACGAAACGATCCCGGTTTGCAGCATCCACACACGCCGCAAGGTTCGCCTCACATGCCAACTTCCAGCATAGCCAACGATTTCAGCATCGTAAATAGCCTCTGGTTCGCTCTGGCAGCGTTTATGCAACAGAGCTGCGATATCTCGCCCAGGTAAACATGGCTCACGTTATTAATTTCCAGCAGTAATTAATATCTGGTCGAGAAGAAGCTCCCGCCGTGAACTTGGCAGTTGATTTTTTTCTAATCGGCGGATTTAATGTCGGCTCGCGTTCGTGCTACAAACCTTGAATTTTAAGCGCCGTTATAAATGATGCTCTCATATCGGAAAATCTTTTCCCACCAATTATTAGCTGCATATAAATTGCCGCGGTAATCACTCCACATCGCTGCTCGAAAATAAATCGGATTTAACACACTTGTAAAATTTTACGTACTTTTAGGAACGAATTCGTACTCTTCCACGTTTTACTTGCTCGGTTGCGTTGGATCCAATTAGCAACATTTTTATATAATATCAAGATCTTGCATGTCAAATATTAATTCTACGAAATGTGTTTTTTGTCAATCTCATTAACTTAGCAATTTCAGAAATTTAATTTAAATTTCAATTACATCAGGATAATTAATATCGGAAATTGAAATAAATGGGAACTTCTCTCTTTCTCTCTTTCTCTCTCTCTCTCTTTCCTCTTTATACATTTTACTATTCGTTAAATTATTATATAGTTTACATATTATTATAATAATACTTTATATATTTATATTTATAAAAGTATCTCACTCTCATTAAAAAATTCAATACCAAGAAAAGGAAGAGGGAATATGCATTAGCCGAATTAGCGTAAGAGGACTCTCGTGTAAACAAAGCATGTGCGTGCAATTTCGCCATTAACCAGGATTCGGGTAGGATCAGATATTTATCTCGAGGATGACTCGTAGATGTGAACTTGCGAGAAAATGAAAGAGAAAGGGGGGGGAGAGAGAGAGAGAGAGAGAACAGCGCGCGCGCAAGTGGCTTCCACGTTCTTCTCGGCTAATTATAGCCGCCCACTCTTGCCTCCCTCCGTTTCCGTTTCCGCGGTATAAGCGCAGGTAAGTACATAAAGGCACAGGGAGAATAGCTCCCTTTACCCGGGACAGGTCGAGCGTACAGCCCGGTAATAGGATGAATCGGGTAAGATTCTAAGAGCTTCCCAGTTGACGTTTAAAATCTCTCGTGTAAATTGTTAAAGCGCTTCTCCGCGGGTGGACGTTTGACTTAAAAAGCTCTTTATAGCATTTCGGGAGGCACTTTCGCGCTAAATATGACCAAAATAAATGATGATCTCAATAATTTCCCTTTAGAGATCAGCTACATATATATATATATATATATATTCCATGCGTTATATGCAGAACGAGGAGCTTATATAAATGGACTGATTGCACATTTGTGAAAATATCCATTGTTAAAATTAAAATCAGGTTTCTGGGACGTGCCGTATGTATACGTGTATCTCGAGTTGAAAATCTTTCACTGCTGATAGCCTTTGTAACACACTCGCTCTTTCGAAGGCGCGCACGATTACTACAAATACATAAACCATACGTTATTTGGTTTTTAGAGTGCTCGCAAACATACCTCGCCATTATTCTCGCGATAAACGCGCGTTATCACCATCAGTGCCGTCATTATACTCTCGTTAGCAAACATTTCAATCGCTCTTATCTTGCGCACTGCTTCACTCGTGCTATATAAATGTGTTCATGCTACAAATTACTCTATTCGTCAAGATTGATAATGTAGTGCAATCAAAATGTGCTCGTTCTTAATGACATAAAACATTCGAATAAGCATAGATTGATTAGATCGCTATTGCGCAAAATAATTCTATTTCAATTTATGTTAATTAAATGCGAGTTTGCAATTGCAGGGGAAAAAGTCAGATCGACATTTGCAATAAAATGGGCGACCTTATTGTGCAACGCGTAATTTAGATCCGCTTTATAATTCCCAGATGATTACAGCCGCGTGAGAGAGGCTAGGCTTATTTTAATAAAGTATGCCATACGTGCAAAAAACTTCTAGTCGCGATATGTATCGATTATATATTAATTTGCACATCTTTCAGTGTTTCGTTCATTTTATTTCACGTTATAATTATAGGATAAATTTTCTCAAATACACTACAAATTTGATTTTTTTTAAATTATGTCAATTGTACGTTTTGAAAATTATTTAGGTAATCCGATATTGTAATATGAAATTAATAGAGGACGAGAGAAAGAGTTCAAGAAGGTCACAAAGAGTCTTTTTAGAAATTTAAAACTGAAGGAAATATATAAAAGTAGACAATAAATAAATCATATTGGAAATAATAAAAGGATTCTTTTCTCTTTTAATTAAAGAGTTATGAATTATGAAGAGGGTCTTCAGAAGTTGAGTATTAAAGAACCGAAGAGAAAAATTTCTCTCGGCTGTCTCGAAGCTCAATAAATTTTGCATTTTTGAATTAACCGTCTTTCAAAGTGGATATGACTATTATACTTAATTATGAAATATTTATATTCTAATTCGTTTAACAATTTGCTTGGGTCACAAAGCCATTATAGTAATTCTCGTGGAAAATTATCTTTTTGAGAAATGTTAGTGTTAACGTTGCTTTGAAATGTTTCATTATATAGTACATTTCTTGGAATATAACCACGGTTTGGGTAACGATTTTGAGCAAACACTTCAGGCTGCAGACAAGTGCCACATCTATAAACAAAGCATAATTTGCTCGCATATTCAAAACATTGTAGTTGGATAGGAGTCCAGCGTGAATAGAATATTCACGTGGCAATGCTATATTGTGCTTTAAAGCAAGCTACGCAGTGGTATGATAGAATTCAAATCACACATCCTCTCTTGTTTCTTCAAGTATTCAATACAAACATACAATTCACATGTATTACGATTATTATACATAAAGACTAAAATTACTATAGATTATTTTCCTTTCCTTCTTTTACTTTTTTCTTGTCAAAATTTAAAAATATCAAATAATGTTTGACTACTTGTTTCTTACATCGCCATTTTCAAAGCTCTTTTTTGCGACATAAGCAAAAATTATAACTTGATATTCGGTTTGAGAAACCGCGTTCCATAAAAGGTGCGCACATTGCTAGAGAATTGCAACAAAAGTGAACGTTACGAGTACGCGCGCGTTTTGTCGTTTACGCGAAACAGACCGCGTGCTCACTCCGAAACTGGGTCTCAATTAATTTACATTTGGCTGTATCCAGTGCGCCACCCCATCCTAGTAGCCCCCTTGATTAATGGTTTAAATATTCGCGCGGTGGCGATATGAATTGTAAATTTCGTGGAACCCGCGCGAGCGGCCACCATCCCTCTATCCTCCTTCTCTATGCTTCTCTTCCTCATTTCCTTCGGCCACCCTTGCGCGCGCTCTCGATGCTCATCCAGCGCAAATCTAAGTTCGATGTGTACACACATAATTAACGATACTAGGTTTCTTGTTCGCGAGTAGTAGGGTTTTGATTGTATCGACTGGAGAATCTATAGTAAAAACAACGAATGGATAAAGTGAATGGTAATTTATTTAATTTTAAATCGATGCTACAGTGTACATACGTTGCTTTGTAATTCACATGTAAAAAAAAATTGTATATCTCAATATTTAATATTTTTATATTCCATATATCTACGTCTTGTTTAGATACATATTTGTTATTTTTTCTAAACCAATAATTCCCGAATAATTCTATCCACAGATCCATATCTGGTCGCATAGCCGGCAGCGTCTGGTGGTTCTTCACTTTAATTTTAATATGCTCCTACACCGCAAATCTCGCCGCATTTTTAACCATCGAGAGAATGATCACGCCAATTAATTCACCCGAGGATTTAGCGGCGCAGACGGAAGTCCAATACGGCACCCTCATGAATAGTACCACTTTAGAATTTTTTCGGGTAAGTATTCAAGAGAGAGAAGGGTTTAACCCCTTTCGTAATTAGACGTTACAAACATCATTAACCTTTTCGTGCACATATGATCCACATTTCATTTGGCTTTTCACTCGTCTGCAGAAATCACAAATCGGTCTCTACAGCAAGATGTGGGAATTCATGAATTCGCGAAAAGACGTATTCGTACAATCATACGAGGAGGGAATAGAAAAAGTGAGAACGAGTAAGGGCAAGTACGCGTTTTTGTTAGAGAGCCCGACGAACGATTACACCAACGAGAGAGAGCCCTGCGACACGATAAAAGTCGGGAGAAATCTCGATGCCAAAGGATTTGGTGTCGCGACGCCGCTAGGATCTCCACTCAGGTGAGTACTCGGCGATATAAAGAAAGCTCAGCATAATACTGTCGATATTTTCGAGAGAAAAGTTATTCCACTCTAGATTTTATTTTTATCATTTTACGCTTTAGTCTAAAATAATAATAGAGTAAAAAAAAGCAAAAGATATTGCAATTAAATATAATTTTAATTATTAGCAATTATTTTAGATTTCTCTTCTTTCTTTCGCACCATCATTATTGTCATTCTAAAAGATAAGAGCTATTCACAGCACGAATTAGGGTGAATTAGTAGTTTGATCTGTCGGAATAATTTCACATCTGCGTCGGCAATTATTGTACTTTTCACACCTCGTCAAACAGCAGAGAAGACACTTGATATATTTTCGTTAAACAAACGGGAGAGAGTAGGTAATTAGCGAGGTTTTGTAGTCATCAAGATGAAACAGAGAGGTCCCAGCTTTCCCTTTCCTTCTTTATCACCCTTTCGTGCGATCACTACTTCTTTGTTTATTCTAAATCTTTTTACGGCTTTTCTCGCTTTTTGTTCCGCTGTGTTTGGAATGTCGTCGCACATCATTACACGTAATTAGCATAGAAAAACTCGTACCCTCTTTTCCATACCATTACCCATTAGAGGACACATTTACCATGACCCAACGCCATTTCGTATCATGTTTCGACAGCGCGTTAACTTCTAACTTTCGGTTTACATACGCAAGATTTGTTTTGTTTGAAAATTTCTGCAATTATCTCGTTACAATATCTTATTTAGCTAAATTTTTTTACTAAAGAATAATATTATAAACTCAGTTATTTTAAGCTTTATAAATTAGAAAGTCAATGATTATACATATGTATCAATTCTTTCAAATAAACTATTCTTCATAAATTAAATTTTTATTCTCCTTCAAACTCAAAAATGTTAAAATTTTAACATTTATTAGTGTGTATTTTCTGTTTCAAGATATTAGAAAAACATTAAATAAATTTTTAGATGCAATAAAATTTATATTATTTGTACATTCATTCAAAAATTCTATATATTTAAGAGTGA
This sequence comes from Tetramorium simillimum, assembly GCA_011636635.1. Taxonomy (NCBI): domain Eukaryota; kingdom Metazoa; phylum Arthropoda; class Insecta; order Hymenoptera; family Formicidae; genus Tetramorium; species Tetramorium simillimum. The sequence continues at coordinate 4,682 of VBVQ01000709.1, read as the reverse complement.
AATTTGTTGTATTGTAGCAATATTTATGTTCCTATTTTCCATAGTGAAGGAAATTAGAAAAATCTATGAATAAGTATTTGTTAGTCCATTAATCTTCATAATGTGACTAGAGCAAGCGTACTACTGCGACGGTAATACGAGCAAATTTGCATGTTATTGATTTTTTAACCCGCGACCCCCTTGACGTTTCGTGCAACGCTCTGATCTCGTCCCCGCGACTCACGCGCTGTCTTTAGATCGTCGAAGCAAGAACACTGCTCGCAAGGCAGGTAATTGGGGGGCGGTATGCAAACAGCAGCTTTATTATGTCTACCTACACACCTACCGAGGAATAATAGCGCCCGTGGCTTCCTATTAATCTTTTTTCCTCAAGTCGAGAAAACTTCTCTTCTCGTAGCTTGAAGCAGAAACTTCGTAGAATACCGATTCCCCGAAGCTTAATTAAAGAAAGTTCGTCTAACTTTTTCTTGCAAATCTGATTAGACTCATTGCTATGATATTTCGATGTTCTGACTACTTATTCGCACACAATTAGATCGTACTTTAATATATCGTGGAGTTATCTAACACAAAAAAGTGTTATAAAATATACGATTGTAAATCTTGTGCATGCTGATATTTTCTCTGTACATACACTATCTATATCTCATATAATATTTATTCGATGATTTTTTTCACTTTATGATATTGTAAATTTGGCAATGACAGGGAACCCATAAATTTGGCGGTGCTCTCTCTGAAGGAGAATGGAGAACTGGCAAAGTTATTCGAACGGTGGTGGTACGAAAGAACAGAATGCAGGCATGGTGATAAGCCAGACGCTACCAGAAATGAGTTATCGCTGAGCAATGTAGCGGGAATATTTTATATTTTGATCGGTGGCCTTCTTCTGGCACTCGCCGTAGCTCTCCTGGAATTCTGCTATAAGTCGCACACAGAGGCGACAAGAGCGAAGGTAATAATAGCGAAAGATACGCTGTCGTATACTCTATTATATTTACTGTGCCATAATGCAATTATATTATATTATTGAATTAAAATACTTTTTATATAAGCGTACCAAAATTTAGTTCATTTTACTAATTAGCTACTATTAGTTAGGTAGCTACTTATTTAATTTAGAAAAAATCGTATCGTTATCATATTATTAACAGCCGCTAATTTAAGTTTTCCAATTAATTATTTAATTATTCAATAGTCTCACGAAACTTTTATAAGTGCAAGAAAAAGATTGTATTCATAAAACATCATTCTTCTTTAGATACCATTATCGGACGCTATGAAGGCGAAAGCACGACTTACCATCGGTGGTGGTCGCGATTTCGACAATGGACGGGTAAGTGATGGCAATCAAATCCTTTATTAATATGTTACGCATACGCATATTGGCATACGGTATCAGTAGAAATTATTTGGCAAGAGACGCTTCGACCAAACGTGCCGCCGATCTAAGGAAGATAAAAAAAAGTGCAGTGACAAGTATGATTAATGATATTTAACGATATTTAACATCGTATAAACGTTATTTTGCTTAGTGATACTTGTGAGTATCAAACCGAGGAATTAAATATACGAATAGCATGTTTGCTGCGATATTTGTATATATTAATTAATAATAATAACGAGAACTATACGCACGATCTATCGAATACACCAATATGCGCGAACGTTCATTTAACGCATTGTTATTAACTACCTGATCATTACGATAACACATCCTGCAAACGCTCTCTGGATATTAATTTTTAAATTCACCGTTGAATTATACATTTAATCTTGCATAAGAGGAAGAAAGATACGCAGGTGCATAGTGCTCTCGATCGGCCGTGCGTCTCGTCGTGCAATTACTTCGGTTTCGAAGCAAAGGTATCGATGTATCATAAAACATATATACATTCGCAACAAGAGCATCGTACATTATACATACGCATATATACATGAAACCTATACATTATATCCATACATATAGATGAACGATATAGAGTACGCTTGGCATGCAGTTAGCAGCGTAAACGTTTGACACACTCTCATTAGTTACGTGGTCGAACTCAACTCGGCTGCATTTAATGTCCCAGAGTTTCAGCCTCAGTCTCGAAGAGACCGATCGACCAGAGGACTAAGACCGTTCGATATTATTGACATACATATATTCTCCATATATGTATATACCTACATATGTATGCGTACGTGCGTGCGATGTGCGGCTGGCTGGATGTATTGCGCTCTTTTCTGTTTCTCTCGTTTATCTCTATTATTTTTTTTTTTTACTCGGAGGACGTGCGAAGGCGGGCGGACAAATTTTGCTCGTTCGCGTTTGAGTTTCGTTCTACGTTGGGTTTTTGTCTCTAGTGGTACGGACTGCAGAGTTAGACGGAGGATGCATGCGCCTTTCCCGGGACCATATGTGAGTACTCTCACCCTTAATTTTAACTCCCACTTTGCATTTATCTTGCTTTCTCCTGAATTCTCTATTGCAGTTTTCCTCATTTTTTTCTCTCTCTCTCTCTTTCTCTTTCGCTTTTCGTGTGAAATGCTTCTGCACGATGTAGCCGCGATTTGGGTCACACTGCCACCAGATCCCGGAATGTTACCTCTCCCTTGACGAAGGATAAACCGATAAAAATGTCTGTCACACGCATACACAATTATCTCTTTATACGTCTTTCTAAACATATATAATTACTTCTGAAAAATTATATGCAATTTCACATCGACACATATTAATCCCACAGAACATACTGTTCGATAAGAATGTTTTCATTAACATTGTTAGCTTCCATATAAAAGTTTGCATACAAAGGTAAAGAAACAAAAGACACACGTAGGGACTTAAGAAAAATTTGAGATCTTCACGAAAGTTCCTGCCTTTTGTAATACTGATTCCTTTCACAGCGCGGGAAGAAACGAGTACTGGCTGCGGAGGTACCGACGTTGACTACGTTCGCGCCGAAGGTATGATTCTGAAGGGACCACGGTGCATCAAGAGCTGCACAGGAAATTTTTTGAAGATCTCTAATTTTCTTACGTCCCTACGTACATTGCTACGTCGGTATATGAATATATCTGCACGGTGTATCCTTTGCGCTCCTTTCAGAGTTGGATAGTATATCTATCTATATGCAAAAAGCTGCTTCTCCTCTCGAATTCTTCCTCACTCTGCAGCTGATTACGAACGAAGATTTAATCTGGTTTCCGATTATAGCAATCTTCCGTAAAAATATTCGCATTTACATTCGCTAAATTAAATCAGTATTTCTAACAGCTCTTTAGAAATAAATCTTGAAAGTTTTGCGATATATTTTGAGGAAGATCGATAAAATCGACCTGGAATTTTCATATATTTCAATATACAGTTTAACTGTTTAATATTTTCATATGAGCAAATAATTATTATAATAATATCTTAGATATAATTACAAAATCTCCGTTCTGTACACGTCGTTTGACTGACTTGTCATGTGTGTACTGTCAAACTCACATTCTCTATCCCACATGTTCCTCCATTTATTCATTCGATGCTTCCTTCATCGGGTGCTCCGATTTTTGTTTTAGTATCCACGCGCGCTTATTTCGCATGGCTTAAGCAAGAATGCACCGCGGCAAATGAGATGTGATGCGGCATACTTGCGTGACACTTTTCAAATTCATTATGCAAAACTTATGAGCAAGCGATAGACACATGTGTGAATTCAGGGTCGCTTTTGTTGACTCGTTTTCTTTGTGTCGGCGTGGACGTGTGCGCGATCGACCGTCCGCGAAGCCCAAGGCAAACAAAAATCTTCTTTATTTGCGGATACTACTATTGTTGTAAACTATGACGTCAACATCGTTATAACGTGTAATATACTTTTGATCTCCGCTCAGATAAAGAAGAATATATTAAAACTAAGGATTTAGATGTAAATCCTAAGTTTACTTTAACAATTGCTATTGCAAATTGGAATAAAATGTCTATATATTCGTATTTTTATTTATTACATTGAAGATCTATCGCAGTTAAATAGCACTAAACCATACATTGCAAAACGTAGAGAAGAAATGGTAAACAGCCTTCATTCACGTTAGAAAAATCACACACCTATAGTTTTGCAATCTTTCACGTAATTCTATCATAAATCACTACACCTGAAGTTTCATCACAAGATTCTTACTGTCTCTTATCAATGTGCATGCCTGAGCTGATATACCGTCGTATACTGTTCAGTTTCAGATTATCTATATGTGACCAATCTTTAAAATTATTACTGCTTGCAGCAGTTAAAATTTATTAACTTATAATAATATATTAATTACTGTAAAAAAGAAATTAACATTGAAAAAGATTAATTCAGTACTCACTTATGCCGAGTAAGAATTTGTTTACAATTTAAATAATTAACAATTGAAGATTAAAACGACGCTTCAGAAAATTGAACGAGACATCCTACTTTTTCATTTCTGCTTTATCCCCAAAGAACTCATTTTTCTTAATCGATAATTGTGAGAAACTGCGATAGTTATGGAAGGTTATTAGCTCAAGCAGGTCTAACCGTCCGTCTAATCGCCGACGTTGAAATTTCCAGTATTACGCACCAGCAAACGCGATTGGGAATACCGAGGGCGACCAGGTACACAGCAACACACATACCCAAGTGTAAAGTGCTACCAGGAAAGTCCGAGCGACGATTCGCCCTCCAATTCGC
>VBVQ01000708.1:36628-49874 GCA_011636635.1 Tetramorium simillimum | reverse complement strand
CTATTATTGTCCCTCCCTCCCTCCCTTCCCCCCTCTCTCTCCAGCCCTTGAGAAAAGAATTGTGAGGCGAATCTACAAAATCATTAAAGGCATTCAGCTGATCCGAAGAATCTTTCGACCGATTGGTTTATTAAAACTAACAATTTCTATTGCGATTTCTGATTGTGCTCTTTATTTCTATTTACGCTGACGCGCTGCACCACACCGCACCGCACATTCTCCTTGTCATCATCATTCCCATTAACATAGCCGCTATCTTGCTGATCGTACGTGTGCAACCTCGCGCGGCGAATAGCCACCCTCTGTATCGTCATTGTCGTTATCGACATAAACATTGTCATTATGATTATTGCATTATAATATTAATATTACAATTAACAATATTAATATTATAATTGAGATAATATTGATATTATAATTTATATAATATTAATATTTTTTTATTATTAATATTATTGTTATTAGTATTATTATGTCAATTATTAGTACTGTCCTCGCTTCTATTCCTTTCCCATTACTATCATAGTTATTGTTATTGTCATCATTACCATTGTCATTACGCTCACCACCACCATCATCATCGTCGTCATTATAACATGTATCGTCACCATCATCGCCATTATTATCGTTATCGTTGTGCTAACGATAGCGAAAGAAATTAAGAGACCATTAGAAAAAAAAAAATAGGATCAATGATGATCAGGGCAAGAGCAGTCGCGGTGATCGGTTTTGTAATCGCACTGTACGCGGGACGAGTTGTTAATTATGAGATATGCATTACGTAGAATATGGAATAGTAAATATACCGCGGAATACGCCTGCTGCGACACAAGTACTGCATTATTTTTACACAACAATAAAAATAGGCAATGTGGCTCTCGACTCCTGATTTTTGAGTATTCAAAGATGTATGACAATGAGTCACTTCTGTCGCGTTAATCGGTGCGAAAAATTTATTTACAGTTCTTTTTTTTTTCTCCACCACACACACCGTGTTCAACCCAAACGTAAAGTTAATCCTAAATTCTATAGAGGAAAAAAATGGAAAAGAGGATAGACGGATGCAAGGATTACTATTGAGAACTCGTGGGAAGACACGCAAATAGCGTATAAAGACAGAAATGCAACAAGATTCAAATATTCGCCAAGGCGTTTACTGTCCTTCAAATATTTCACAAGACTGTTACACAGGGACTTTGTCGCGCGACTGTAGAGAGCAACGCGATTTCTTCAAGCTACCAATAAGTTAGGTACACCGGTGCCTTAATAAAGCAAGAAGGGAAAGAAGAAAAAAAAAGAGAATATATTTGTCTAAGTGTATCGTAGAGGTTTTCTATTCAAAATTCTTTTTGTTTGTTGCACTTTGCGTTGCGATTTACAGCGGACGTATCGAAAAGTCATTCGTACGATCGTATATTATTAGACGGCGGAAAATTGCGTAATTAAGCACGGACGTGACATGATTTTCTCGTAGGTGCAATATCAGGATAGGTTGAAATCTGATGATATGATATACAAGATGTGTCCAAAAAAAAAAACAAGTTGCAGAGCTGAGCGAATTACAATACAATAAAACTAGAAAAATTCCTGATACGGATGCATGCCTGGCTTGTCTCCCTCGGAGGTGTTTCCTGTCGAGTTCAATATTACGATAAGGCATCTAGTCCAAGTAAAGAATCGAGAAAATTGTTTTGTAGAGTTGCGTTCAATACATTTGTTAAAACTATCCATCTGCATTTGGGCGAAACGACAAGTTCTTTTAATTCTTTAGCCGTTTCTCATCCTCCGTCATCCTTCAAAATCCTTTTGAGATCTTCCCCCGAATCAGAATCGCGATCGAATCGTCTGCCTGGAGAAACGTGCGTGTCGTCCAAAAAGTTGTAGCGCGTAAACCGAGAGCTACGACGAAAGAAATTGTATTTATACAAGAGTCGTTATCTGAAAAGAGATACGAGGAGCTTTGGAAGTGGCAAGTCACGAATTTCTTCCAAACCCTGTTTTATAATAATCCATTCAGTTTCGGAGCTTTTATGATCCGTGTCTTGTACATTTCTTGTGTGAAATAAAACAAGTTGAATATACTCTCATCCGTCGAAGGCATCGCTTATTATTCGTAGCACGATCTTTCTGTTGTTTCCGAAGATAGTTAAGAAGCTGATATGCGAGAAATTGTGGAGAGCGATGTAGTCAAAACAAGGAAGAACTTGACTGTAGATCTGGTGGTTTGCCTGATTTATCGTTTCGGAGGAGTAATATTTTTTCACGGAACTTTTTTCATCTTTTTTTGTTATTCCTGGAAAAACTCATATAAAACCGGACTTTGCGGCCCATAAAAATTTATAATAAAATGAATAATATAATGCTATCGTAATTTTTTCAGATAGAGCAATGTAGAGTTTTTATGCGTAATTTATCACGTCTGGAATAAATGTTTCCGTATGATGGCAAAATACATAAGCAGCAATAGAATGAAATTTTACGAAATATTTTTTATATAAATAAAATTTCACGTGGTTTTATCTTATTTAAGCTATTTATTCTATTTCTTCTGAAAAATCAACGCTCGTTTTAGTTATCTTCTGTTTCTTTTTGAAAAAGTTTAACGTTTTAAACAGCCAAATCTAATTTACAGAAATTAACTTTATTATACAATATATTACAGTCTTTTTAATTTGTCACGTGTATATATACATACATGAACACATTCTATCTTTTTACTACATTTTCCGTCTTGTTATTTGCAGCACTATCGATTATTTGTTTCACAGATTTGTCATTTTGCCTCTGTGCCAGTGGTTTCAGTGGTTGTTTATTAGACGCTTTTCGCGGTATCAATGCCGCAACGACGTATCTGCCTTCCTCATTGACAAAGTTGAACACCGTGCATGCGTTATGCACGGAAATTATTTCTGTAGCGATACCGAGCTTCTTCACGCATTCTCGAAGACTTTTAATATAAGCGAAATCATATTGATCGTCCAATCCGATGATTAAGAGATCGGGCTTTGGCTCGAGAACGGTGAGTAGCGAAAGCGATGCGGCGTTTATGTGCCTGCCAGACTGAACGTTCCAGCAGATTGCGTGCCTGGGAAAGAGCATCGTTGGCCCTATCACTTTCATGCCGGTGTTCAACATGAATCCAATCTGAAAAATCAGATATCATAATCTGGAGTTGACGCATTTTTTAACATAAAATATCTAATAATAATGCCAATTACCTCGTCGCTGCTGGACACCAAAAGTCGAGAGCCGATCTCCTTGCTGATGAACGTTACGGTGGTTTTACCAGGACCTTCATACGCATTTCTAATTATACAGGAACCGTGTAAATTCCTGCAAAAGTTGTAGACAAAAGTTGTATTACAAACAAGTCCTTTACGAGTGAATTTGCAATTTCTTTCGCAATTCTACATTAAAAACGACTATATTTTTATTCCCTTTGGTATACTTAATTAATAACATTAGTTTCAAGAATCGTTTTAAAAATCTTTTTTAATAGTTACCCAGTAAACACAAAGTAACAGTAATATAACGTCAATGTTAAAATTTCCTACTCAACAATATAACTGTTACAAGACATGTTACACTGTAGTTATATTGTTGAGTGAGAAATTATAACATTGACATTACTGTACATATACATTCTTGTTACTTTGTGTTTACTGGGTAAGAATTCTAATTCTTCTAATTATTGAAAAAAATTATTTAAGGATGTATCGGAGGTACAATCTTAGATAAAAGTGCATGAAATTTGAGATACTTGAATATCTATATCTTATGCATAATAAATCTAGATGTAAAGAACTCGAACTATAATTGGAGTCTTATTTTTACTCCTAGAAAAGTATTTTTCATATTACAAATGTTTTTTCCAACATTATTTGTGGTACTGATAGCATATTTTTGTCAATTTATAATTAATTTCTTTAAAGATAACTGAAACTTGGTAGATAGTTTTATCTATCCATATACTAGATGTATAAAAAGATTGAAAACATTGGTACCATTTCTTCAATATTTTTATTCTTCAAGACGGTCTCTTTTCATAAGAATACTTGGAAAATCAGTGAAAATTAAAATCGTTATTACTCAGCAACTGTTTAGTGGATTCGTTTAAAGTTTTTTTTGCAGCACATCAGGAAGACAAAATGAACAATCTCACAAATTTTTATCGACTTGGTACTATTATAATTCAAAAGGCTATAAAGAATGTAATAAATGTTAGAAATACGATATTGCGTATTTCTCAACGATGCATGTAAGCGATCAATTTTCGACACTGGCTCATGGAAGCTAAGTTACGAACAGGCAACTATTTCAGACCGATTGCGAAAATGCAACTAAGGGACTTTCGCTTATGCGCCCGGATAATGTCCGCTCGCGTCAGCGGAAAAAATTGAATAAAAGGCCCCGCCACGAAATCATGAGGGTCGGTTAATCAAAGTAAGTCATGTCGCACAAGTATGACATTTTGGCTGCGATCCACTTGACGCTTCAAATGGTTCAAAGAGTTCTTCTTCTCCTTCTATCTTTATTAAAAAGAAAGGGGAAAAAATGCTTCGAAGCATTTGTAGCGTCAACCCAGACAACAAGATGTCTAAAAAATGTCTAAAATCGGGACATAAGACGTCTTATATATTTAAGATGTCTTTAAGGAAAATTTCTAAAAGACGTCTTTAAGACAACTCGTCTTTAAGACGTCTTTTAGAAATTTTCCCTAAAGACATCTTAAATATATAAGATGTCTTATGTCTCGATTTTAAACATTTTTTAGGCATCTTGTTGTCTGGGAAGTGGACCGCAGCCTTTACGAGCAATGTAAAGTCAGTGTAAATAAATACTTGTGTAACTACAACTTCGACGAGTTTCCTTTGAGCAGTGCTCGAGTTCCCTAACTCCAATTAGCCAACGATCCCGAAATTCCTTTGTGTCGCGGAGGCACAACAGTACTATTTCGCAGATACCTCAGATACATCCTTAATAATCGGTGTTAAAGTTTTTAGAATAACACTCGTCATGCAACACTTGGAAACGTTATACAATCGTCAGCGAAACAATCTTTTGTTTCTTTACGACGCTCGGCGGTACGTATACATTCACGTGTTCCGCGGGTCACGCACCTGTAACCTCGCGACGTTCGTCCCAATTGACACAACTTGCCGATCACGTTCATCGTCTTGTCCCGAGGCGGATTTACCGCGGCGGGAAATGTGGATCTGCAGCGGCGACCGGGTACAGGTTAGTTTTGCTTTTTCTGACAGCGTGACGCACCATTCAGCAGGACCGTTATAGGTTAGGACGCGCCGTTCCGACGTTCTCCGTCTCTCTCCTTCATCTCTCGGCGTCGTGGCGCGCAAAGAAGACTCGTCTTCGGAACCGCCGTCCGCGCGATCGGGCGCGTTCCCGCCGTCTCTCGGCCGACTTGTCGCGGCGAGATCGTCGCCGGCGGTCTCGTCCCGCCGACGTCTCGCCGCGCGAGAAAATCGTCCGCACGGCCGAGAAACGGGATCAACCGCACGTCCAGGTGCGGCGATTTAAAATCGCATCATGGCGATGCCGTGGTCGACCGCGCCGGGCGCCCCTTCCCGTTTTTTCAGTATATTTTTAGCAATATCGCGTATAAATACTCCGTCGCGAAGATACGTTATTTCAATGTAACGCCGATGAGCAGCGATCGGATCGAAAATGAGCAGGGGCTGCTGGAAATTCGACGAGGAGGACAAAGGTGAGCACGCGATGTTCTCTGTCTTTCTCTCTCTCTCCCTCTCGCTGCCCGAGAAATCCATGAGAACAATCGATATTTTCGCCTCGCGATTTCGCGGACCGGAAAAGCCGGATGCCCCCTCGACCCCTTCCACCCGAATTTACATTTCAGGCGTAACATTCCGATCAACTTGTTCCACATTTCTTTCCTATCGAGTAGAAAGATGATATTCGTACGTGTTGCCGTGTGTAAACACACGGCTTTCTCTTTCGCATAATTGTGCATAATTTTTCCTTCTCGAGACGTAATACTCGAGTATGCATGTGTAACGTTACGTAGGCGATGCCGGCGTGCAAAGTAATTCACCTCGGCGAGGGAAAGAATCGCGATTGAAAAGCCTCACTCAAGCATTAATTTGTAATCGACGTTAATATCGTCTAAAAATAATTCGCATTCAAGGTGGACATGTAAAAATAGGACGTCGCGATACAAGGCGAGAAAACACATGGCACTGTTCTAGTAGATAGGAGGTTTAGTTCTTGCGAGAAATAAAGCGAATCATATCTGCTAAGCCTTGTACATAGATCTGGAGGAGGAGGACGCGGAGGAGAATAAGCTGTACAGCGCTTGGGATCAGATACCCGACATTCTGCTCGAGGAGATATTCTCGTACCTGACCATCCGCGAGCGTTACTATGCGTCCCTGGTGTGCCGGTCCTGGTATCGTGCCTTCAAGCTGCAGAATGTCTGGTCCACGTTCACCCTGGAGGACACCACCCTCACGCGGGGCAAGTTCAACTACTACAGCGGCTGGCAGTACGTCCTGGATCACATAAGAACGTCCACCTGCCTGAACAAGGTCGGGCGGAATTTCCGCACGCTCGTGTTCGAGCCCATGTTGAATTTCTATAATCTCTACGAGTTCATGAACATGATATCGTGGTACGCCGAGCGACAGGGGTCGGATAACACGTCTGTGGCCGGCGTGGGGACCTACATTCGCAGGCTCAAGTTCACTTTTCCCTGTAACATGGCGAACAGGGATGATCCCGATCGAATCAGAGTCTTCGGCACGGGCGGAAAACTGCTGGAGGCCCTCAAGAGGCTCATGAGAAACCTGCAGAATCTCAGATGCCTGGAGCTGATAGATCTAATGCTCGAGAGCAACGAGGCAGTACACTTGATGGACGACATCTGTGTGAATTGCACTCAGACCTTATCGAAACTGATACTGATTAATACTACGCGTTACATTTGTCCGTTGTTACATGTAGGAGTATTTATTAACTTAAACGTGAGTACATCAGATGCATGATATTTCGATCGACAGTTCTCGATTTTTCATTAAAATATACTTTCAGGTTTTAGTTATTAGTCCCCAAAACTTGCATGAAGATGTAATAGAACTAATAGGTTACACAAAATTGAGGCATCTTCATATCCTGCAAAATCGATATAGTCCAAAAGACACTACTATAAGATTGGTAATTATAATCCTGTACTACAATACATACGTTAGTCTTTTGCATCGATAAATATATTCATTCAGCTTTTTATTGCAGCCAAAGAGATCGTCTTGGGTCAAGATGAAAGCAAGCAATCCCTATTTAAAAGTGCACTTTGAGATAGAGAGTCACAAAGCCACAGATATCCTTTTGCCTATCGATTTATTGGAACATAGTGTCATACCATGTCACAGTATAGTATTAGATAATCCAAATACCCAAGTTAGTGTAATCATAATGTGCAATTTTATATTGGAGAGCAAAAGTACAAAAATTCCTTATCCTACTAATGCTCTACAGGTTTCCCCTTCCATGGTGTTTCATGGAACATTCTTCGACTCGACGATACGGGTGTACGCTTTCAAGGGAGTAACGAGATACTATCTGCACAAGAGCTTCGCTAAGAGATTGGACGAGTCGTTAGTGCAATTCTGCCGAATGTGCCCGAACCTGCATACACTGGTAGCATTTTGTATTTGAATCCCAAAAAGCTTGTGATAGCTTCCCTAAAACACTGATGTTAACAACGCGACTTTACGATGTGCTGGCATGCGTTCGTACCTTTACACATTATGAAAATCTTTCTTGCTATTGTGTGAGTGTAAGTTCCTCCTAACTACTCTATGCTTACTTATCCCCGCTGCGCGTGCTAAATATTTAGAATGTTTAAATGTTCTACGCTTCTCAATCTTTTTATTTGTAATTCCAAAATGTAAAAATGCCTATTTTTTTCATTTAAGCAAACAATTGAATAGTTGTATGAATTAAAATATCATGCAAACTTGATAAAGATTTAAATAATTTTATATTCAAGATGAATGTTACAAATCATCAACTGTCTAGCTTCTCTTGGATGCCTGATATAACAATAACCAAAAAAGAGTTAAAAGACTGCTGTTCTATCATTATCCGCAAGTTCTTATCGATTTACAATATAATGACAAGTAACACTTTTTCCACAGATGATTCGAGATAAAATATCGACTGCTACGATTTTAGAGATCGTCTCTACCGCGAAATGCTTACGCTGTTTGTACGTTCGACGAAATGTAGTCCTGAAGAGATTTGATAGAGCTTGGTCAGAAATTATGGATAGATCATCCGAGTATTATCAATGGATCAAGGTAAATAGCCGTAGTTATGAGAACACGGAAAGAGAAGTGTCCAAAATATTGGGCTATCGATGGCATATGCTGTCCGAGAAAGAATTTAAGTCGCAAATTGTCAATTTGCATATATAGGCCATTTATGAAGCGACTTTCTACATACATAAATGTTACAGTGAAAACAAAATCAGTAATTGTATGCGTAAATTTATATGTACTAAATCAATAACTCATCAATAAAAATTAAAACACATTGATATTTTACTGACAAATATGTGCACTTTATATTTTAATATAGCAAAAATATACACAAACAATTCGTAGTACCATCTTAATTTAACATGTAGCGATAAGTAAAAACGATATTTTATTAAATAACCGAAATCTTAATTTTATATATATATATATTTTTTTTAACGAGTATACAATTTAATAAATTTTGTTTTCACTGAAACAAATGCAAATAAGAATTTGCCTATATTTTTTAGAGTTTTGAAATCTTTTTATATAATATATATTAATTTATTATTTCATTTTATTTTATATATATATATGAAATGAAATGAAATGAGGCTGTAGATTGGTTGCCATGACTATACGCTTAATATTAGTGGTAAGTCCTGTAATTACACGCAGTTGTTATTTTTATATACCACTGTATTGTAATTGTGATTGTGAAAATTGTTATCGCGGATATGTTAAAAAAGATTGAAGTGTACTTAATTAAAGGGTTATGTCATACAATTTCGTGATTGTTGTAAAGTTTTTTTTTAACGGAAATGACTGTGATCGATGTTATTAACCGCTAAAGATAAAAGAATCTGTTAGGTATTTGTTGGACTGTTCTCTAGAGAGAAGGATGTAATAATAAAACAGGTAATTTTTGTTGACGTTTATATAATCTATATTTTAGTTTACTTGAATACGTCATTACAACTTACATGTAATTATGTACAATGCTAATAAATATTTCGTACATCTTGTATATGTATTAACTGTTATATACGAAATAATTCCATCAATTTTTATCTTAAAATTCATTTTTAAACCAGACGTTATAATTCAATTTATAACAATTAAAATGTATAATTTCATTGCCAAAATCAACATGTATAATATCAAGAGAAAAACAGTAATAATAACAGTTGAAAAGATCTCATCGATTTTTAATCGTGTGATCGAGTCGATAAAAACACTTAATACATGTACTGAAATTTATATGAAAATGCAATCATTACCAGCATTACAGTTGTATATACATTTTTGACTTGTATATACACGTGGACTTTATTAAATATCACTAAATAAATATAACCGTAACGAGATGAATCACATATTCATATCGACGGAATTTATGCAAGAAGAAAGGGTATACATCACATGGAATATCTGTACAATTTTGACTTTAAAATTGATTGAGGAAAAGAAACAACAATTTACGCTATTGAATGTAGCTACAATAAATTAAAGAAAAAATTCAAGTATACTTGCATTACACTAAAATGAGACAACCAGCATTAGGAGTAGAAGTATGATTACGGTGCCATAGCTGCGGATCGTTTATCGCGATTTTTGTTGCGTTGAATGGTGCGTGCCTTGAACGCGGCCGCGTTCATCAGAGTCTACAAATCGAAAAGGGAGGAAATAACATTTAGTCTCGCTACTTGAAACAAACGAGACAATCAGTATCGCTTTCGTAGATAGATACTTACTCTCTCTAATTTACTTGTTTTGATCGTGATCGGTGGAGGTAAAACTTTGTTGCCGAGGTGAAAGATCTCGCGCAGAAGTTGATTTTCAGCAAGATGGAAATTGATACCGGTGCCTAGTAATCGGCAGCAAGCATTGTATTGAGTTCTCGCGCACCATCCTTCTAAATACAGAATTTCCTGACCGAATCTCACGTGCATTTCCGGGACAATGTCTTCCTAAAATTAAAACGGGCCATGTAGTGTCTTCTTATTTTATCTTGGCATCAACATACGGTCGCAAAGTTTCATTTTTAAAACGAACAAACATTTCAACAAATAATACACAATATAACTTACCTCGATATAACGCAGAATATCTCTAAAATTAGCGCGTTGTTGTTTGCGATCTTTCTTAGCGCGGTACTTGTTGGAATCTGTAGCGAGTTCCTTGAGAATCTCGGCCAGATCGAGCGCCCAATTCTGCTCGTAGTCGCAAGAGAAATCGCGACCGAGTTCGAATATTACTGCTAGTGCCTCGCCGGCTGACAAGCGCACGTCGAGATGCGGTGATTCCAACAATTCACGTAATCGATTGAGCGAACTGAAAAAGAGAATTTTCGCGTGTTTATCGCCGTTCAATAATCGCGCCGCTCCCGCTTCCGTTCCCGCTCCCGCGTATCGACGATTGACGACTTACGGCATGTAACTGTTCGTTCTGCCGCTCGCGAGCAAATTGTAGATATCTGCGGAAGTCATGACTGTTAGAAGCAGGGTCCACGATGAGATAGCTGCCACGTGGAGCGCCGCCACGTCCGTGGATATGTTTGCGATCGCGCCGTTTCCCTTCAAATAAGATCCCGAAAAGATAGACGACAGTAACTGTGCAATTTCCATGGTGTCGGTCGCATCGTTTCCTGATAAGAATTGATTCATGGCCAATGCCCAGCAACACTGAAATCATGTTATTATAATAAAAATTCTATCATTAGCGAATTATACAAAATGTAAGATGTTAATGATAAAATATGTGCAATGTAGGAGCAAGTATAAAAAAAAGGGGGATTCGATACTTTATTAACATATATTAATCATGAAGTAAAAAGATGTTTGATTATCATAGATGCGAAAATCGATACTTTCGACAAGTAAAATATGATTCTTAATTTTGATAACGCAAAATTGTTTTTCATTTATTCAGCATGATTAATAAGAAAACATTGTTTACTTTGCGCATGGCAGTCGTATATAATGGTTACCTCGGCGCGTGCATGTACAGAAGCTGTATTGTCGTTAGCGATGAAGGTGAGAATCGACTTTAGATCTCTGCAGACCATCTCGGCACTCTCGAAGGCGCCCAACTGGACACACAGCAGGGTGCTCAATCTGGCCGCCGATGACTGCTCATCGCCGCGTCCCTTCTTCAGGCCGCGCTCCACGGCATCCGTGATGGTCATCTTTCTGTCCTCCACAAAGTCGGGGATGTACTTGATGGCGAATATCTTCTCGATGCCGTTGAAGCAGATGGTCCGGCCCTTCGCGCTCTTCTGCGTCAGACCGTCGATCGCCTCCTTCAGCTTCTCCTCGAACGCCTCCTGCTGCGCGATCTCGTCCACCTCGTTGTCATTCGCGTCCTCCAGCACGCTACGATTGTCAGATTGGCCGCTGGTCTCGCTGCACGCATCATTGTTGATTGAATCCTCGTCGGATGTAAACTCAGCTCTTTTTCCACCTGTCAGCAGAATACGAAACATATGGTTCAGGCGTACCGTCCGTACGGGGCTGTACATACAATCTTCCACATGTAAATGTGTGTCGTGTGGCTCTACGTACAGACACACACATGTGCATTTCTGTATTTTTAAACTATTTGCAAGTTGCTGCCTGAGATGCAAATTATAATTAACAAATGCTAGAGGCTAATGCGAAATAATTGGCAAATTGTTGATGAGATGCCATATGGAGTTACGTCTTCGCATACATTCGTTAATATATGACAACTATCAACATTAACGACGATAAACAATCTTGACATTCGTGTCATTAAGAAGAAATTTCTCAGAAAGCGATTTGATAGTGGTTTATCTCTGCTTATCAATAACAGATAAACAAAGGTTCGAAGTTTGAAAATCTTATGTCAGTCGGGAACTATGCGCACTCCAACAGGCAAAATAATCCCGAGTTACGGAAAATAATAACAGCTGTTGAAAGTGAATGTCACGTTACATAATGTGAAATCTACACGGCTATACCTGTTTCGGCATGTGGAGCCACAGAGTGGATAATTAAAGCGAGGAAAAAATCCCGAGGCTCACGCGATTGCGACATATTACAGCACTTTACGGCGACGGCTGAAACATTATTAGCTATACATTTTCATAATTCCACATCTGCGAAGACAAAAGAAAATGCACAAACGCGTCGCCGAAATAATTAAAATCATTCTGCGGAAATTAAATATTTTCGACTTGATTAAATCGTTAATTCCCGCGCGAATCGCACGACTTTTCGTTACGTACGAGTTTTATTTACTGGAAGAAGATTGCAGCTATCGCCGATTCGTCGGCAGAGCGGCAAATAAAGAAAGGGGGAAAAAAAAAGTTCAAAAGTCGCGACTCCTCCGCGACAGACGCGCAGTACGGGAATAACAAAATTCTCAAGGTTCGCGGGTCCTTGAGAAAATTTCCTCCTCGGAGAATGCGGAACGAAGAAAATATCCTTTTTTACGAGTACGTTCATCGAGATCAATAGGATAAAGTCTAAGTAAAGACAGACAACAAAATGTCTAAAAAAATGCCTAAAATCGGGTCATAAGACGTCTTTTAAGATGTTTAAAGATGTCTTTTAGGCATACTTCTAAATGACGTCTTAAAGTCGGCTTTAAGACGTCTTACGACCCGATTTTCGACATTTTTTAAACATTTTGCTGTGTGGGAAGAGTGCGAAATGTCAATGACGGTCCGCTCGCGACCGATTACCATGGATTGCTACAGATTGCGCAAATCCTTGTTCGCGCGTCCAATCCCATCGCGATCGAGGAGAGGTATCGTCGGTATCGAGCGAGTCGCGATAAAAATAAAGCGAAAATAAAGGGAGCGTATTTGGTTTCGTGGTAAAGACGCGCAACGGGGTGAGGGGGAGGGGAAAAAAAAGATGCGTGTACCTAACAATAAGACGTATCGCGCGTGTCACGTACGACACGTACACATACTACGTTTCGCCCGATCGAGTGTCCTGGTACAC
>VBVQ01000708.1:0-36618 GCA_011636635.1 Tetramorium simillimum | reverse complement strand
GCGTATACGCGGTGACGCACGTACGATTCGCGTCACGCCTCGTGGCTCCTCGCGAGACTCGGTATAACCTCTTACGGGGAATTCTTTTTGTCGGTCGCGACCGCGAACGCTCTCGCACGTTCTCGCGGATATGCCTCTCGAAGTTGTTTTTTTTTTTCCCCCGATATTCGAAGTTGCGCAATTCAAAGACATTTCCCGAGATGCGGACGCGGCGCGCGAGCTCCATGTGTCAGAGGCATGAGAGTCACATGGGAACCATGTCGCGTCCGCCATGGTCTCGGGGAGCCCGCGGTGGAGCTTTCGCGCGCCAAAAAGGTGCCGCGAGAACGGGCGACGGAGACTCTCGGCGAATGTCGGGAGGAGAAAAAAAAAAGGGACAAAGCGGGCGAGGCGTCGCGGCCGTGACGTAAGCCGACGGAATAAATAAGACTTCCATTCCGGATACGTGAATCATTCGAAACGGACAGGCGGACGGACGGACGGACGGACGGAGGCGCGAATCGATAATTTAATAACGTCGTGCGCGTCACGTGCGCGTTCCTCGCCAGGCTCCTCTGCCCTTTTCACCCTTCGGTCGGCGGGCAAGACGAGGAAGACGGGGAAGGAACGGAGATAAACGACGTGGAAGTGGCGATAACGAGTCGTGGACTTACCGTACTTTCCTCTTCTGCCCCCTTTGCCTGGCATCGTTCCTCAGCCTGCTTGGCTCACAATTGGTACTAGGTAAAAGGCTCGATCAAGAGGGTAAATGTCTCGAACTAATGTCTTTCTTTCGTATACTGAATACGCCACGTGAATTTTTCGTTGGGAGCAGACGAAAACTCATTAACATGTTGCGGAGAGTTCAGAACATACACGTCGAGACAGCCTACGGTGGGCTTTCTCAAGTGCACTGGCCGTCCGTCTCTCCCTGCCCTGGCTCGCCAGTCGATCCGCCAGTCGAGCGCGCCCGAGGATGCCCGAAGCCCGAACGTGCGTAGCGCGCGAGCCAATCGGCGCTCGTGCTCCCCTTCACCGCTCCGCGTGAAGCCCGCGCAGAATCGCGAGGGATTTAACAGGATTTTAACTCGCACGCGCGTGCACTCGCTCTGTTCGCGCAGGTGCACACATGCCACTGGCGCGAAGCTTTCGATCTGGCAATCTTATGTCCATTTCTATCAATGCAGATTAACGTTAGGCGATTTTTGGCGACCCTTTAACTCATGTACCAAAGTGTATCAAAACGTTTTCGCGTATTTAGGGCCAATTCCACATATTACTTTAACCGGAGTTAATAACTAACGATACCCAATAGGTGTGTTTGTTTTATATAAAACAAATTCTCCTATTGGATATTGTTAGTTAAACTCCGGTTAAAGTAATTTGTGGAATTGGCTCTTATGTCCATTCCTACCACGACAGATTAACTTTCATCTTGGTTTAACTTACTTTTCATCCTTTTCTAATTCTTAGGACTAAAAAAAGATAGAAAGTAAGTTAAACCAAAATTAAAGTTAATCTGCATTGGTAGAAATGGACATTAACCGACTATTCGTGCAATACTGTACGGAATTGACATAAAACGGTACGATATTAAACATTGTCCTTCCTGTTTCGTTTCGAAGAATAAAATAATCGATGCTTTAAATGGAGAAAGAAGCAGTTTCTTTGAGAAACATTAATGACGTATGATAATTAAAATAGGATTTCTTGAAAAATTAAAAATTCTCTAACATTTCACGTAAAAGGCTCACGAAAGCTTGGTTGTAAAGAAAGTACTGAGTTTATTAGATACATTTAACAAATTACAAACATCTTGATACTTATGTTAGATTAATGCATTAAGATACATTTGCCGTAACTTATATTGAATTTGTAGTTTTATACTAATGAAATATGTGATCGTAACGTTCATATGTCTGCATCTTAAACCGGTGAAAATGTCATGCGAGTTTGTTAATTCTAAAATGCTTTACAAGCAATACTGCTATATTCTTTGACCGTACAAAATAGTAAATTTTTTTTTACGAACTAACATCACAATTTGTTAACGTTTGTAAAACGTATTACTATTTTTTCTGGAAAAGCAAAAATTGTCCTCTAAAGAAACTTAGAATTGTAATTAAAATCTGAATTTATCGCAATAAAGATGTCTTATTTGCAAAATAAAATTACCTAACTTAATATCTAATGCTTTTTGGAACCTGTACAAAATGTACAAAAAAATATATTCATGTAAATGTATACTAGTAATATGATTTATCAGATAAAGGTATTTATTTTTCATAATAAACTTATTTACTTGTTACACATTTTACTTGTATAAAGTAGCAAGTAACAGGTGTAAACAGTTACAAAGCTACAACCACATAAATAAAATTATTCTTATAGTATAACAAATATGGATGTATAAATAAAATATAAAGCATATATTTATTATTTAACTTTGATAACCATTAAAGGAAAGAGCACACCTGTTTTCGCTAGAGTCGAATACCTAAATTTTTTAAATTTTAAACGGAGATTTCTCACATATATAAATAAAATAAAATAAAAATACCCAATACAATTTAAATATACATATCCATGTATATTAAAAATTAATTACAAATTAAGTCCTATTATTTTTAAGATAAAAAAATGTCCATATGCGAGAGACCTTAAATTAAATTTCGTTTTGTAAAAAAAAAAAAAAAACGTACAATTAGAAAAACGCAAAAATTGAAAGGATAATATATCCTTTAGTCACATGAGGCTACGAGTTCTCTTATTATATTAAGTTTTGGTACATATAAACTTTCATATATCTCTATTCGTCGTATCTTCACGTATTTGAAATATATCTTAAAGCTTTACAATGTGTTTATATTGTAAAGCTACTGATAAAGCTATTGTAACTTGCTACAAGAGACAAAACAGTAGATAGAATCGCGATGGTTGAAAGAGCGCCCATGTGCGAAGCGCTGGATGTCTGCGTGCCGGTAGCAGCAGCGCTTTGTGCGTTGAGTAAATTCTCGCATGGTGTCACTCGCCTAATGAAATTGAATATAGAATCCATTATGTTTGCAGGCGTGGGATCCGTACACTTTTCCAATTCCGCCACAACACAGCCTTGGAGTACAGTCATGTCCCTGCGCGAAGCAAATGTAAGTTTTTCCATTCCGTAGAATATCAATTTTAATGGCATTGAATTTCAAATATACAAAATTTTGAATAATTGGAAAGAGGCAAACATGCGTGTGAAATTTGACGCCACTCACCTGCATTCTCTGACACCAAAATTCAGTGATGGCAGACTGTCCAGTCCCATTAAACCACTAGTGGGATCAGTTTTTGGTATGTAACCGCCATACGTACGGTTGGCGCAATCCTGAATCGCTTGCTGCTTTTGTTGGAAGCATTCTGGTCCTCCAGCCGATATGAAAACTGCAAAGATAAAGTAAGTCAAACTAATGTACCAATAATGCTACGAGAAGCGTCTAAAAGACATCTCAAGAAAATTTTTTTAAAACTTATTTGAAAAGTATGACTTTTTTGGGCTCTCTATGATTTTAGAAATGCTCTTCAAATAAGTATTTTCTTCTTATAAGTATCTTTGAAATTTGGTATTATTGCTGTATCATAAATAAAACTATCATTTCACACATACGAGCGATTCGATCGCCTTCCTTGTAGCAAATAAACTCGAGCAGCGAGTCGGTTATGTTCATCACTATTTTCATGTTCTCCCTTTCCTTTTCGTCCAGACACTGTTGCACCGCATCCGTGAAATTGCTCACGCAGGCTCGTAGAGTAGTGCGCTTGTTACAGTAATTCTTGAAGACAATATCCAAATCGCCAGTCGGTTTGTACTTCTCCATCTCCGCCTGGAGTTCCGTCATGTTGACGAGCGATTGAACACAATTTACCATCTCACCTTGGGCGCGATTGGCATTGTCGAATGCGTTTGACCCGCCGTTTTTTGTACACTTCTCTTTAAAGAGATTTTTCGCCTCTTCTATGTTGGGCAGTGCCGACGCGTTCACGTTCTTCAATTCCGGGATGTCGCCCACTACGTTGCTGACCTGTTGCAGCACATCATCAGCGGACAGATTCTCTTGCGAATGCGTACATCCAAGAATACCTAAAACAGAAAAATGACATTTTTTTTATGGTTCTACTAAAATATTTTTTCTTCAAGGGAGACTATCATTTATATAAACCCAGATAGTCAAATGCTAGCAGTATGCCAGCAACATGCCAGAAAATTTAATCATGATTTCACAGAAAATTCCAGTCTGCTGCTTTCTCATTAAGCTTAGTTTCTAACAGCACAGTTTGCTAACATAAAATAGCAATAGAAACGCAAAAAACAAATCGAGCATTTTCTGCTATCACATGCGTGACAGCAAATACTTAGCAAATATTAAGCAATATCTGCAATATTGAATATTAACAACAGAATAACAGCAAAACTAAAGTACAACGTGTTGTTGCGCTACAACAGCAAAATGCGACAAAAACGTAATAGGAGTCATCGTGTCAAATGCTAACAGCAAAATCACAGCAAAAATCGAGCCTGCCATCATGACTGATGACGGTAGGCCGTGCTCGATTTTTGCCGTGATTTTGCTGTTAGCATTTGACACGATAGCTCCTGTTACGTTTCTCATCAGTCATGACGGCAGGCTGTGTTTGATTGCCGTGATTTTTCTGTTAGCATTTGACACGATATCTCCTGCTACGTTTTTGCCACATTTCTGTTTTTACAGTACGACTGCATGTATGCCAAATTTCTGACTACATTTTGCCGTCATGTTATGATATCATGTAATATATTGATTGATCTATGATTCTGTTGATATATTGTATCTGCCCGCAATACTAAAATTTTGTTGTCTTTAAGAGGGCAAATATTCAATTTTTGCAACATTTTTTAAAATATATCGCAGATCTTGCTCGATTTTTGCAGTATTTTTGCTGACCTTAGTTGAAATTTCAGATCATATTTAAATGCTGATCGATTTTTTTCTAGCATATGTAGCATAAGTTTGTATTACATGCTCTTTGCAGGATTTGGCTATCCGGAATGTTATGAAATTCAATCAATGTTTCATTCAATGTTTAAGAAAAAAATAGTAATTAATTTCAGAAATGTAATTAAAGAATATATACATTTCATATTATTATATACATTACATCGTTGTTTTTCTGTTAGAACTCTATACGGTATTATCTGATCCTGATATAATATTTAATTGTTCTTTTTCTATAGTGAGTTTTGAAATTGAATTACACTTGGAATCTCTTAATATAGTTTTATTTAACGTCTAATAAATTTAACATCTGTAATGAAACATCGATTTTATATCGGTCGTAAAGAGAATTAATGTTCTGAGAGACGTAAAAATCTTCCGCAGATTAATTGCTGAATGCTATACTAGTGATATACATGTTCTACGTTTGCCGAGTGATGTTTTGCTGATATTTTATTGTTCGCAATCACTTCGCATTATAGTAATTTTATTGTAATCCACAAGAGCGTGACTTATTCCGCAGATGTACGATATGATCTACAAAAGTATATGCTAGTAAAAAGAAAATAAACTCAGGAATATTTTCATTTTTTATTAACGAAATCAGTGAAATTTTACCAAATTGTTAGATAATTTTATGCGAGATATCCTATGCAGTCCCTAAATTTAATTTTGCTGAGTTAAATATCACAGTGACATTAATTAAAATGTAACATTATGTAAATGTCATATACTTATGAGTAATCACGCGATTTTACTTAATTACGTAAAGAATTAATTGCCTGAGAATGAAATATCAAGTTGTTCTTATGCTATTGTTTTCAATTCTCAATATTAAATTTGTAACTATGTATGTTTTTTAATATTTTTTTAATTCTACGTTATTCGTAAAGTGTAAAACATATTCCAGCCTTAGAAATCTAAATTCACAGAATAAAACTTTTTTTATTGATCGAATGGTGTACAAATTATTTAACAATTAAAAAAGAATTTTTGCGTTCTAATATTTTTATCTACAATTTTATCCAATATTACCAACTTATTTTGTTTATAATTTATCAAAGAGAATGAAAATTGAGATATAATGTTGAGGTGAAAAATATATTCGAATAATTACGTTAAAAAATCATACATATCATATAATATAACGATGCACCTCTCCAAATTTTTTACGCAAATTCCTCATGATTATTAGATTTTATCTCTTTTTTTAAAGTTACTGAATCATTGCGATGATAACAGCAAAGCTGCTTGAGAGAGTCTGAAGTTACACTTCTTTATGAAACTTCCTTACGGCCATGAAACCGAAATGCGTAATCTACGGACTTTGTATCAGTATTACTCAGTCCTCAACCAATAGCCTCGTTTTATTGCACTTCTTGCAGGAAATGTTCTGCAGTGGAATGCTGTCGGACTACCGTACCGGCCTTGAGTGTCTCTTTCAATTTTCGACGAGTATTTGGATTCGTTAATGTCTCAACAATATACTGAGGAAACAATTAATTGCTATTGCTGTTTCTTTTTTCAACGTAGTAGTATAAACCAACTTTCAGATCACCATTATGAGTAATACAGTATTATCAACTATCTAATAACGAAGGGGAATAATGAGTAAAGTTTTGAAAGCGAACAAAGGTCTAAACGTGAATCATCGTCTAAAAGAACAGATACTTATTTTTATTCCATTGGTCTCCAAGCTAGTAACTAACTGGCTGTCAATATCCTCGGTTATCCGTGTACTAGATTTTGGCGCGATAGATTACGGAATCTTTTTAAATCGACAAAAAAAAGTAAAATTTTCCTTTGTTTCAAATTTATTCGTGTTAAAATTATTCCGTTGTTTCACACGATCTTTTCTCGTTCACATCTAAACAGAAAACGCGCGAAGCGTATTGCTTATTAATCTCATGTCTAATCTCAAAGATAATTATGCTGCAGGAAATATATATCCGTCGGTATCTATCAGTATAATAGCCATCAGAAAAACACAAAACACAAAAAACACAAAAGAATCTCGTTTATTATTATACATATATTATTAATTTCAGCAAAACCTTACGCGAAGTTAACACTTTTTTGACGATTGTGTTACGTCGACAGGCGTTTTCTACTACTTGATAATTTAATATTTATTTTCGTTTCAATCATTTTATTTTCTTTCACAGTATTAATTTTTTGCAGGAATCATGGATCCACTGATAAATTATTCATATTTCGACTTCATTCAACTTCTCTTCACGTATGGCCAGCACGTGATAAACTATTGCGCAGTGAAAGCATCGCGTCCGCCAACTTCATCTTATGATAACCGACAAAGGCTTCATTTATGATAAATGAATGTGCTCGGTTGTAAATCTGTATCGTGTAAATCCAAACAATATCGTACGTTTAGACCGGACTTCTCTTTTGCGCGTGGTGGCGTTTTTCGCGGAAGTCCTTCTCATCTGGCAGGAAGCAAAACTTAAACGTTGCCACGCGTGCTGTAACGCATGCGTGCTATAACGCATGATCTCGACAACGGAGACAAAGACAAATCGTAAGTGTTAATGAGCAATATTTTCAACCTACGAATAAGGGCCTAAGCAGAATAGCTGACTCATCATTTCAAGACCCAATGTACAATACTGTGTGTAATATGTTTTGTATAAAATAATCTCCGATTTTTAACTAACAGTAAAAGGATTAAATATAGTAGAGACAGGATGTGATTAACAAAAAATAAATTATTCAATAAAGAATATAATAAGTGGCTCGCGTCCGCGCTGAGCGTACAGAAAATAAGCATCAAATAAGATTCTAGTCTCACACGCTACTCTGACTCTCGATTTCGATATGATCCATTCCGAGGAGTTCGCAAAACGTATTGTTCCCGGCGTCTGTATCCGGAGCTCTCTTGCTCCGTTTTCTCCTCTTTTCTGACATTATCAGATCTACCTATGTTTAGCAATTAGTGCCTTACCGCTGTTATTGCTAAACATTCAAATAAGAAACGAACGAAGCGTTCGTTTACATTTTACAACTGTCTTATGTCTAAAGTCTTGTGAATGCAGATAGCGACTTAAGTGATAAAACATGCGTCTTGAAATGATAAGTCAGCTATTCTGCTTAGCCCCTAACTTTAAGAGTCAATTTTACTCATCAATTTGAAAAAATATCATTCCATTTGACAAAATATCCAGATTTCATTTCTCATACACCTAATTTTAGAAATTTACAATATTTAATAGAGGAGTCAACAGAGAGACAAAATGTCAGATATCTATTCGATAGGAGAATACGCAGATTCTCCATCTTTTTAACTTGACGGATGACGATTATTGTAACTTGATTATTAATATAGTTGGATATCGAGGAAAATGAACTGAAAACCGACGTTTACGTGTAATGACAAGGTTCGAGCATCACATTTAAATACGTAATCACGGGGCAAAGTGCGTCGAACGCTGTATTAAAAACTTGCCGATCAACGATCAAATGTTATCGTAAACCAGTACTAACCTTATCGTGGCGACTTTATCTCCATATAAATAATGATAAATTAAGAAAATAACTTTTCTGAATAACTTAACGAGCTATGTGACTAGAATCTATATTTGTTCTATCTGCAACAGGCTATGAAGTCGGCATAATTTCGTAATTCAAATGGGTATAAATTTAATTACGCAATTTTTACATATATATGAAAATCACTATCTACCTTTCAACAAATACTGTTTCAATATTAGAGTAACTATCAGGAATAAAATGGAGAATATCCATTATTCCATTTTTCAAAATTATAAAAATGATGTACTCCTTATTTCAAAGAGATCAATTTATAGTCGAATCAATCTGCTCAATCTTTGGAAGGTAATTTATATCATAATTCCAATTGGAAATATCGATCAAGGTCGACAATTTTATATTCAGCGAATAGTTGAACGTAATACAATTAATCGTCAATGCGAAGAAAAAGATGTCGGTTGGTAGTCGATTGCAGATTACGTCAGCGCAATAACGTGTCGTGTGTGCCCGACATAGGATTACTAATTAAAAATTATGATAACGACAGCCTGTCTTTAAAACATTTCTGAACAATGTAATCTAGTTGGTCGTGCGTCAAAGTGTTCGAGTTATTTAACAGGATTTTCGAATCGTAGTTCCAAAGTTGCGTTCGAAATAATACCACACGAGTGTCCTTGTGATATCCTTGTTTAATATTCGGTAAACAACACGGTGATGTTTCGATCACAGCCCAATTTGGAGGGCAAAAGAGATTCATATATTTGGATTTTAAAATTAGAAAAAAATTTTGCTTCGCCTCGCGTTTAATCATACTTCTCAATACGACGTCTAGCGTAATAGAGGCACGGCCGTCTCGGCGCTCCGCTGCGCGTAACTTGGCGCGCGAGACACTACCGTGCCTCTTGATTCAGCGTTTAATGTTATAACGGAATTGACTTCTGACATCTAATCTACAAACCGGCGACAAACAATGCTATCAATATCATCGACTTTTACGGTTTACTTGCTGACAAAGAAAGAAAATAAGAGCACCTGTATCACATTCGTGCGTTAGAGAGCGTTATAAATGAATTGTCCGCTGAATTTCTTTCCAAGTTTTTTTACTCTTATTGCGGGTTATCTTGCGTATTAAATAAAAAAAATAAAATTCGAGTGATGTAAACGTTCTCTCCTGAAAATGTAATACATTTTACAATTGGAAAGGTTTTATATAAAAATTCTGCGTACAATACGACACGAAACTGAACTCACCGGAAATGAAGGCAACTTATAAGATAGGTCATATCTTGTTTACATATTGTAACATGTATTTCGTAAGTTTACTTTGAGATATCTGAAAATATACTTGATCCGTGAATGTATTAGCTCTTTTACATTTCAGGAAAGCCTTAGACATCTGACTCAACTTCCTCGTGTACTTTCTTAAACAATTTCCAGGAATTTCTCCGGATGACGCTTATCATTGTTTCCGATTGACAGTTGTGACTTTCTCGGTTTACCGCTCTTACACTACCTACAATTACCTTTCAAGCAACTTTCTTGTATACCATCTAATAGATCTCGCTAAACTGAAAAGTCGCCAAACAATCTCATCGGGCGATTTACAATATCCTGCCAAATTCCAGAAAACGGAAACAGCGCGGAAACTTCTCATTTCTCAAGATGCCCTCTCAAGATTACTCGAGAAACATTCGATCTATCAACTGTATTCAATAGACATGTTCAGCCATAAACAAAAGATAATCAACAGCGAAGGCGAGAGAAGCATCTTATTTGCCGATTGGCGCCGATTCTAGAATCGACTAGAATCGGCCGTAGCCGAGTGGGACTCGGACGGAACAAACAAACAAAAAAAAAAAAAAAAAAAAACAAAGAGAACCCGCGAAACGGGAAGTGATTGACAAAAGTTGGTCCAAACGTACCGAGAAGTAGCGCTGCAACAGCGAACGTGGTGCACTTCATTTTGGCTGCGACCGGGGGATATTCGGCGGAAACGGCAAGAGGGAGAGAAGAGGCGAGTATCGGCTCTGTCCAGCACTGTCGGCACGGGTCTCGGTGGTCTCGGTGGTTCACGCACGTACGCACGCACACGTTCGTCGGGTCCACGCACCGCGCGTGCAATCCTCACGCATACAACACATCCAGGGCAATGCACGCTCCCGCGGGCGGCCAGCCCATTTATCGCTACCGATCTTCTATTACGTGTACGCCGAGGGACGTGTCCACTCTCCAGTCCGGTCGCGCTGGTAACAATAGAGAGGAAGGATAGGATAGGATGCGAGGGAAGGGAGCCAGATAAACAGAGAGTGAGAGAGCGCGAGGCGCCGTGAGTTGGAAGGGGAAGGAAAGAGTAGGAGGGGGGCCCAGACCGACACGCGAATCTATTCCCCACGACGATTACTTTGCTACTGAACGGCGCTCGGCGCGTGCGCCGTTTTTATATACGCCTGCGCCATCTTGCACCCGCGCGCGGTACGATGTTTCGCTGTTACCGCGACGGATATCTCGCCGTCGTTGCTGTGGGAATTCATCGTAAACGTATCCGTACGGTTAAATTTATCGAATCTTATTAGGGATGTATCTGAGCTATCTTCGAAATAGTATCAAGTCGATAAAAATTTATGAGATTGTTCTTTAGCCTTTCTGTTGTGCTGCGAAAAAAACTTTAAACGAATCCACTAAAATGACCCAGTGAGAAATTGTTGGTCAAATCGATGTTGAATCGATATCGATTCGATATCTTTTGCGTCGAAAAGGCATCACGTCGACGTCGATTCGATGTCTTTTCGATTATCATTTCTCACTGGGGAGTATAATAACGATTTTAATTTTTACTGATTTCCCACATATTCTTATGGAAAGAGACGGCCTTGAAGAATAAAAATATTGAAGAAATGGTACCAACGTTTTCAATTTTTTTGTGCATCTGGTATACGGATAGATGAAACTATCTACCAAGTTTCAATTATCTTCAAAGAAATAAATTATAAACTGACAAAAATATGCTATCAGTGTACCACAAATCATGTTGGAAAAAACATTTGTAATATGAAAAATATCTTTCTAGGAGTAAAAATAAGACTCCAATTATAGCTCGAGTTCCTTACATCTAGATTTACTATGCGTAAGGTATAGACATTCAAGTATTTCAAATTTCATGTATTTTTATCTAAGAATGTACCTCCGATACATCCTTAATGTAAATTTGTCATTTAATAAAATTAAATAAGTTTTATTTATTTTGTGTATGCTCGCTTTCGTACCATATCTACCAGAAATTCTACGTACCTAGACATGAAGTCCTCGGTAGTATAGTGGTCAGTATCCCCGCCTGTCACGCGGGAGACCGGGGTTCGATTCCCCGCCGGGGAGATTTTTTTTTTTTCTGAAATTGACAATTGTCAAATTTTAATACGTGTAATGAAAAAAGATTGTATAATTGTATTATAAAAATTTTGATTCTTGAATTAAAGTTCTAGTATCTCTTGATACTTTGATTTTGTACGATAAAAATAAAAATAAACGTATTTTAAAGTGCAGGTTTCGGATAAGAGTAGTTTAAAGCGATCTGTTAGTTGATACAAATTGTAAAAGTTATAAAATTATAATTGCAGTGTTATAAATATAATTATAATATAAATTATAAATTTGAAATCTAGTTTATGCTACTACTTCTTATGTATACCAACCAGAGACTTTCAACACGCATCGGTGGTTCAGTGGTAGAATGCTCGCCTGCCACGCGGGCGGCCCGGGTTCGATTCCCGGCCGATGCAAGTCTTTTTTTTGTAATTTTTTTTATAAAGCGCATTATTAATTGTTAAATTCTCAAGCCTTACTTTATTAATAATACTTTATAACAGTTGTCTTAAGCAGTCAATGCTAATTTTTAGAAATTTTTTAAAACTATAATTTTTTGATTTTTTGCCACGTGAGATTCACTTTTTCTTATTTATTGTAAATTTAAGTAATTGGAATTGAAGTATTTTTAGTTTCTCTTGAGGAAATATGTCGTCATCTTTGTGGAAATTCTTCTGAAGCGCAGTTTCTAAAGGTGCATTTTATTGTAACAGTTTTGTTGATTACATAACGATCATAAACCAAGTCCCGATTGCTTATCGTTATTGATATTGTGAGCCTATAGCAAAGATCACACACTGTTTCGCAGTACAAATTTGCACGTTTAAAGTTCGGATTCAAACGAAGCTATTCCATTTACAAAATGATAAAAAAGTTTATTTCATAAAAAAAAGTAAAAATTTTATTGGAGATTTTTATTGGAGATGGAGACAAGAAAAAATAAATGTGTACCGCATGTTAACATGATGCGTGTCTTTTTTATAGTCGTTATTTTTGCTTCAACATTAATTTCGAGAATGCTAAGCGGAATAAATGTCACGGAAGTGTCGCTCTCATTCCCAGAAGCATTGAGCTTATCTTATTATCGTTACTATTAATT
Organism: Tetramorium simillimum; assembly: GCA_011636635.1. Lineage (NCBI taxonomy): Eukaryota > Metazoa > Arthropoda > Insecta > Hymenoptera > Formicidae > Tetramorium > Tetramorium simillimum. Next base: position 23,661 of record VBVQ01000708.1, on the reverse strand, counting down.
GCAATAATTACTTACCTTACCCTGTTTGCGTCATTCTCTTACAAAGTCAAGAATTACACTTCATCAAAGTAATTTATTTTCTGATTAGATTAGATTGTACCTTGCTAAGAATTTTCCCTTTCGAGAAATGATTGCATATTAATAATTATCCGATTAATCATAATAGCTGATGTGTTTCTATTTCTAATTCTCGTTTTATATTTTACTTTTATTGCGCCTTATAAAAAATTAAGTTAAACGAATCGGATGAATGTGATTTTACCTTGAATCCAGTTATACATTAAAAGGAGTTTGGGAACGCAAACAATCGATTTCATAGTCGCATATATTTATTCGCAGAAGAATAAACATACAAAGAAGAATGCTTAGAAAACGCGAGTGCGCGGTGCGCGCTATCGCGATTTGCGCTGTAGAATTGGTCCCTACAACCAACTTTCTTTATAAATAGCTAATAAAACGTCAAGGAAGAAGAAGAAAAAGACTATAGGCGTGTTCGTTTGTTACTGACAGTTCACTGCCAGTACTGAAAATCTATTATGTGCGTGACATAAACTATAGATTTGCAGTACTGGCAGTGAACTGTCAGTAATAAATGAAACGAACGTGCCTTATATCGGTCATATATCTCTCGCTTTTGTTTTCACACAAGTTTGTCGTGCAAACTTTTCATAATTTAGAGGTGAACGAGTTGTCGCGATTGTCCAGTGACCAAGTAGCTCGACAAGGGAACAAAAATTGGCGGGTGTTAATTTTTGAAAAGCTTTCTAAGGTCGATTTCCGCGAAGAAACTTCTTTTTCTTCTTCTTGACCAAAGACATTCCAGTGGGTTAACGATTAATAAAGTATATGTTTTAATTCGATTATCGGACGGCTCACGCATTAATATTGGACACAGTATAACGATAAATGTTTTTACTAGATTGCAATTAGCGGAATACGTGCGAGTCTAACGAAACTATTGTCTTTCTTCATAACGTGACAACGATATGTATTATACATTAATTTAGCGGAATAACGACTTTATAGGATAGTTGTTAATGCTCTCGCTAGTGGAACAGATACAAGACGGCGTATTATCTTGCAAAATGCAGATAAGAGAGATCGAGATTTATAGTTTATAGGCATTGCGCATCATCAAGTCAAAATACGCATCGTTATCTATACTCGCACTGATAGCGCTGTAATAATTCATAAATTCCTCTTCCGTTACCTATAGAGTGAAAAGAAGAAAAATGATAAGCAAATTATCTGTGATATGAATTACATTTGCATAATGTTATAATAAACTAAGAATTTGTTATAACAAGATATCCAAATTTTTGTTATTAAAAATATTAAAAATATTTCTTTTAACTTTATATATGTATATGTATAAATATATGTATATACATATACATATATAAAGTTAAAAGAAATATTTTTAATATTTAAAAAAAATATATATATATATATTGTTTACTACAATTTGTCGAGCAATTAAATTTTGACGCAAACTTAATATGTGAGAAATAAGGTTACTTACAACACCGTCCTCATTGCCTCCATGCTCGAAATTCGAAAGGAACTTATTTAAAATACTCTCTTCGCTTTCTTCACCGCTGATATAACGCGGGTGATATTTCACATTGTAAACGTTTTTTAGATCGTCGATGGTGATCCGCCCGTCGCCGGTTTTGTCCAACTTCTGAAATGCTTGCTCTACTACATTTCTGCGGCTTTGACACATCGGCGGCTGAAAATTATTTTATTAACTTTATTAATTCTTATGATTATCATTCATACATCTATATAACATATAACATATATTTTATTGCGCAGTGACTTCTTAATCGACAATTGTTAAATACAATTCGTCGTTTAAACGATACATAAAACCTAATTTTTTCACAAGTAAAATTAGATGATTCCTGAAATAAAATTAAATAAAATTAAAGAGTATATGGGAGCTCACTCTTATGCCGACGAGAAACTCTTCAACGCTAATGTTTCCGTCCTCGTTGATGTCGAATTTCTGAAAGATTTCATTAACTTCATCCTCGGAGAGCTCCATTCCAGTCTCCTCTAATCCTGTTTTAAATTCTTCATGATTTAGCTGTTTGTTGCCATCGTCATCCATACGACGGAATACCCTGAAAAAAGAAATACAAATGCGAGGGATTCATACATGCGTCTCATTATGTGGCGATATAAAGATCGAGGACAACGATGTTGAAGCTGATTCATGTATGAATCAGACAAAAAATCGCATTATCATTGCACGCACACATTCGTGACATTGAATTTTATTTGCGAAGGATTAATATTAAATTTTGCAACTTTTGGTTTCATTCTATATCTTTTATTTTGTAACGCAAATAACGCAATCTTTGCTTGCCACGCTGTTTTTGCATTTTTACCTTGCGATACGCGATTTAAATTTAAATTTATTCTGTCGCAATCATTGCAGTTTGACTTTATAAAGTCTATCGTTATTCCTTAAACTCAAGATTAGTATTTTAGAATATACAAGAATCGAAATTGTTTCTTAAATGACAATCTCTTCTGAGAGGTACACGCTGAGAAAAATGTTTTGCATTATGAACCAAAAGTTTTGTTGATATACGTCCAAGAAAATTATTTAGCTGCTGTACAAATATGTTATTTGCTTATATTTTATTAAATCGTTATAGTTTAGAGAGCAAAACAGTTTTGTTCTCTAAACAGTTCTGTTTTGTGCTCTAAACCAAAACGATCTAACAAAATATAAGCAAATAACATATTTACAGCATGTATTTACAACATAACATGTTTACAGCAACTAAATAATTTTCTTGGACGTATATCAACAAAACTTTTGGTTCATAATGCAAAACATTTTTCTCAGTGCAATTATTCCAGTTATAAATTACATTTTTATGATATTGTTACGAACAAAGTTGTAAAAATACTGATTTTCTTCGAATCACAATTAAAATTAAAAAGAAGCTTATTTAAAAGAAATATCGATCAAAATGTAGTAAATTATATGAGAAAAAGAATGAAAAAGGATGATTCGCACATGACCTAATTATGAGAAAAATAATGAAAAATAGTTTTAACGATAAATGGTCTTACGATTTTATAGTTTATTTAATAGTAATGTAAATAAAGATCGAGACTCACCTACCCAGACCAAGAATGCCATTGGCACCCCTAGCCAGGCAAAGTAGACGTAGTTTCTCAATAGAATCCGTGGCGGTATGAACGGCCCGTTGGCACTTGTTGATCATCTCAATCTCCTGCCGCGTCGTAGCACTTTGTGGTCTTAAGCTGAACATCGCTGAGAATGAAAACGTCACGGGATGACCACGTGATGAGTATGAGTCAGATGTGACAGGTACAGAGAAAAAAAAGGAGAGAGAACGCGAGCGAGAAAACTACGCGCATTTACAATTCCAAAGCTGGATAAGGTTGTAAGAAGGTTGTAAGAAGAAGTAGAGAAATGTCAAGAATTGCATAAAATTTAAAACAAAATTTTTTTATAAATAATGTCAACACAAATTTTTCAGATTTTCTTACCAGCTAGTTTTTGAAATTTTTATGACAAAATAAAAAATTTTTTAATGTGTTCTAAGATGTTCAAACTCGATGCTGCATATCAATTATCAATAACAATTAACTATTAAAGATATTAAGAACTGGAATAAATTCATGTTTAATATATAAAAAATATCATACTGAAAGTACCTTCAAAAATTTGGAAAATACAACCGTAGAATTTTCTTTCACGGTCAAGTGACAGTCAAATCTAATGTACATTATAAGAAAATAGAAATTAAAAATAAAGGAATATACTTCTATATATTTGCTCGTGTTCCCAAATATATTATTTACGTCCGACACACTTTCTTCCTTTCACCGCGATATTTATTTTATATTATACTAGGTTTTGCTTCACTCTTGTGTACTTGGCTACAAAGACCAATATCATTAAATAGAATCGAGAAGTTTAAGATTATAAATTCCTGATTATATGAAATTTTAATGGAATAATTTTCATGAAATATTCTCTCAAGTTAATTCGATTGCTAGCTGTACGGAAGATCGATAAGAAATACGGAATACGTGTATAACATCCAATAAACAAAACTGCAATTTCGTTCACGTAGAGAGATACAATGATAAGGTTTTTCACTATCATGCGCACAAAGCTAAATGAAAAGTAGGTTATTGATTAACCGCCTGTGTTGCTAACTTGTTACTTGATGATAATGCCTAGTTTTCTACATTGCGACATCGACGTTTACGTGTCCTGTCATCGACCGCCACGTGTGGCAGCGACCGCTCGTTGATAGTCTTTAATTATTTCATGAAATATCTCGTTTGGCACGCCATGGGCGATCGTAAATCGCCTTGTTTTATTTCGAAAGCTTTGTTCGTATAAAAGCTTTGTCGTTGCCGAACACTCCCTCGATTTTTATCGGCGAATGCTAAAATGAAGGAAAAATCTATACCCGGATATCTATACCGGAAAATCTATACCGGAATATAAACGAAATTTATGAAATTTATTAAAAACAACTTGCCAATGTTGTAATTTTGATTGTTTTAACATTTATCCAATATATTCAAGAAATTTGTAATTAGTATGAGAACTACATTATCAGAGAAATATGTTTTGCTTGCATATGTTGCATTATATTAGAAAAATAATATGTTTTGTTGATAATCGAAGCGTCATCGTTTGTTAGTATTTATTAAATATTTGTCAATAAACGCTATGAATGTTTACGAATGTAGCAGTTTCATCAAAAAATAAAAAATATAAAGTAAAACAGAATATAACATATTTATATAATAATATAATAATAATATTTATTATTATTATACATGATTATTATGTGAGAACGTGGTTTAATCTTACGACAATACTTGACAATACAATGAAAAAAAATAATATAATTTTTTTATCCATCTCGATTTTAACAAATGTAATTCAAAATGGTTAAGTTTCTATATTTCTATATTCATTAATTCAGAGATAGATTTGAGAAACAATACTTTTTTCCCCAATACTATATAATACCAATTAAGAATTATTGTCACATATTTATAGTTGCGTAGAGACAACACAATACCTTCACATATTATCCCGGTTTTCCGATAATGCCAGATTTCGTAATCCCGGTATTCTCGCAACAATTTATTACACGCGAAAACGTATGATTTGCATTCGGACAAATAATTCACGACGGAAAGATGAATATCAGAAGGAATGTCCGGCCGACATTCTTCCTCCCGCGTTTCGCGCGGCGTCACTCACCTGGGCTCGGAGTTTCCGGCGAACGGGATGGAGAACGCGCGTCGCGCGTGTGCAGTGGAAGACGACGGAGGGTTCACGAAACCACGAGCGGAAGGAGCGAGGGACCGGAGGGACCCTGGTTCACTCTCTGCAAGGGGAGAACGGAGGCGCGACGTTTTTTCCAAGAGGACCGGAAGGCGAGTGGCGGTCCCTCGGCATAGCGGATCGTCGCGGACGATTCTATAGCGCGACGGCGACGATAATGACGACGACACACATTACGTACACACCCTGGGACGGTGTACGTACGGGAAAAGTCTATACACGGGGGGGTCCCCGGTCGCGTCACGGTGTATCCATAACGACCGATTTGTCACAACACGCCCATCGCATCCGCTTCGCGAACCGCAAGCGTGACCGATTGATTGATCGATCGATCGCCGATACCGATTGTTTCCTCAAGGGACGAGGCCGTCGAGGACGAAGAGGAACCGGAGAACGCTCGAGAGCTCGTCGGGAGAATAATCGGCGGGATCGTCGTCATTGCCAGGTCGTCATTTGACGGTCGATCGCTCCGATTCGGTTATGCTGGCAATTAAAGATGATGAATGTATCGTGCGTTTTCAACTACTTTAAGTTTCTTCAATCATATAGATATTAAAATTTCCGAATGAATTCCTAGTTTCATGCGTCAAAAATTGATACATGTCTTATTACATTACTACGCTTGTATTTTAACGCAATAATATAATTCATATTTTTTAAATTTTGTATCCAACATTGCGTCTTCAATCTATTTTTTAACGCCAATTCTTCCATCCTATATACCGTCACTTGCACACATTGCTTAAAAATATTCTTCTCTATTTTTTTTCAGAAATTTATATGTAGTCTAAAGATTATAAATTCAATTTACATTAAGCCTGTTTATTTCTGTGCGATAATGTTACCTTGACCTCTACATATTCCTATCGATAGACCCAAATCGCTATCGATGGACTTGGACTCTACATCGATAGACCGAGAGTAAACGACATCGCAACAGAAAGTCCGAGAAGTGGAGGAATTACCGTACATATTTAATCGACCCTAGAGCCACCCGGATAACACGGTTGCTAGCTAACCGTGATGTAGTACATGCAATATTACGTAGAGTGTTTCGCGTTCTTGAACTCTTACATTTATTTACTTTCGCGCGATCGTAGACCAACAACTAACAGTAGGGCAGGACGACAAAATGACACACGGGGTCGAATGTAGTTACAGCGATCAACCGTTTACCATTGAAGTATGTATGACGCGTACCCGAACACTGCGACAGTTTGTCAAAACACACGACTGATATTTCTTAAAAACAATATTGCCGGTGATGATATTTTTATAGACCGCAAGCTGAAAGATCATTTTCTTATTAGATACGTTTCAAAGAGCGTTGCAACATCTCGAAGACGCCAAAAAGATGTCTTAAAATTTCGATGTTGTCTCGTGGAATTGTCAAAGGAATATTGCCGGCAAAGTTAAGCTGTTAAGAATAAGAGAAACATGCAAATATGTTCCGAAACACATAAAAGAGCGGTTAAAATTACTTGATAAATCAGGACATCAATAATTCAACATTTTTGACATAATTTTGTTAATAATTACATAAAAAATAAAGGTTCTTATAAAAATTAATATTTTACAACCATTTTATTTTCGAAGCCAGAGTGCATTTTAGAATAACATTTGTGTCATGCCAATATTTTTGTCCGCCATTATATATGAAAGTATTAAATGATCACATCGATTTATTAAGTAATTTCAATTCTTAGCTCACGTGCTTCTCTTTGTTTTCATAAAATTTCGCCCGAATCGTGTCGTTGTAAAATCATGAAAAATATAAGAATTACTGGACTCGAACGTTTAATTTTTACAGACCGTGTTACATGTAACTTGGTCACGCCATATATATTTTAATCGATAAACGTGGCTATCATCAATATATGCTATAAATAGCTGTATGCACATACGTGCTTCAAAAATATCTTGTAAAAGCATTCGAATGTTTTCGTTTTTCAGAAAATCTTAAAATCGTCTGTGAGATATCTTTGTAAAAGCATCTTTGAGACGATGAATCTATAACTTGTTTGTTGTTCCATTTGATGTAATATTATTGTACGTTTGATATTTATAAAGTACAAATTGATTTTAAAGAAAGGTAGAAAAGAGAATTGATTGTAAAAGTAGAAAAGATAAGTTGAAAACTGTTTTGCCAATATTTTGTTTTGTTGACAAGTTTTCTCCTTTATTAACTATTGATAATAAAACATTTCTGTTTTATCAAGCGACTCTTTTTAATGATAAACGAGATTCTCTTCTTTAACATCAATTTACATTTAATAGAAAATCGCCTATATTAGCGAAATAGTTATCGTGTTCGTTACATTAAAAGCAGTAGAGTATTATAATTATAAGAGCGGTGTTGGAAAATCAAAATAAACATGTTGTTTGTAGAAAATTCCTTCGCGTGTGTCCTCTCAATGTCAGAATAATAATAAATACTTTACACCGGTAAGATAAACGTTTTCATCGGATAGATACAGGGTCCGACAAGACTTTGCGTTTTAATTTATAATTTAACCGAGGATGTATCGTGTTTCCCGTCCCATCCGCCCGTTACGCGATTACTGATAATTCGATATCCGATGTCAATAATTCTTCCACATACGTCGCTCGAATCTGCGTGATCGCATCCGGTACGGCGGGCAGCGGCGCCGCCGGGGGAATTTTCTAGAACGAGATAAGAGACATGTGCACGGCCGGGCCAATCGCGCGGCGCCATTTGTACGGGGACCGCTGTCGGGCGCGCGCGCCATTGGCCGGCGCGCGCTGCGTGGTCCGACGCGATTGGCCGCGGGCTCCGCCGGCGCCGTATATCGCGTCGCCGTCACGGCTGTTCCGTGACAGTCGGTGAAAAAACAGCGCAGCGTTACGGTGCCAACGGAGCAAGTTTGCCAGATCATCGGTGATCCCTCTTCTCGGAATCGTTCACGGTCCTGTACACCGCGGCGACGATGAGGAAACTCTACCTGTTGATCGCGGGATTGTTCTTGCTAGCGGGTAAGCGGCCGCTCGTCACCCCCAACGAGATCGGTTTTCTCATCTCGGAGCGAAATGTTCCGTCGATATTTCACACGCGCTTGTTTGCTCCCCAGGATTCGTCCGGGCTGACGATGAAGTCGTGGAGAGCACCGTGGAGGATGATCTTGGCGCCAGCCGTGAGGCATCGCGAACAGGTTGCTATTTTACAGTTTTTAATCTCCCGACCGACGATTGATACACTTATTGGTCCATGATTTTTGACATTGGCGTTGTAACAGGTGGGAGGGGTCCGTTAGAGTTTAACGTGGCAAAATTATTCAAATGTTGTAACAGAGTTTAGAAGAGGGTGGGTTTATTTCATCAAAGTTAAATTTCTCTTGTATGTAATAAGAGTTGGCCAATTCATATCATAACTCAAAAACCTGTATGTATAATCTGTTATGTCTGTTGTAAATTTATTAAGTACATTAAAAAGATTCCATCTAAAAAAATTAAGATGGAAACAACTCATTTATTACATGTAATGGTTATCTTACAAGTGCAATTTTTTTATCAACAATTGGGTTTATAAATTATGTGTATACGTGTATATTTAAATAGTATTTGAATTCTGTTGCAGATCATGAGGCGGTACAAAGAGAAGAGGAGGCGATAAAGATTGACGGCTTAAATACTGCTCAGATAAAAGAATTAAGGGACAAATCAGAGAAGTTTGCGTTTCAAACCGAGGTCAATCGCATGATGAAACTTATTATCAATTCTCTCTACCGCAACAAAGAGATTTATCTCAGAGAATTGATCTCGAACGCATCTGATGCACTGGATAAAATCAGATTGTTGTCTCTCACTGATAAGGGTGTCCTGGAAACAAATTCTGAATTGGCTATCAGAATAAAAGCGGACAAAGAGAACAGGGTATTGCACATAATGGATTCCGGTATTGGCATGACAAAGCAAGATCTGAGAAGCAACCTTGGGACCATCGCAAAGTCTGGCACAGCTGAGTTTCTGGGGAAGATGCAGGAGGTTACAAACGCTCAGGACATGAACGATATGATCGGCCAGTTTGGCGTGGGCTTTTATTCCGCATACCTAGTTGCGAATGTTGTTGTCGTAACTACCAAGCATAATGATGATAAACAGTATATTTGGGAATCTGATAGTTCTAACTACAGTATTGTTGAAGATCCGCGGGGAGATACCTTGAAGAGAGGAACGACTGTAAGGTATGTTGTACAATTATTCTTAAGCAAATTATAAATTTTGAAAGTCTTCTCGACATTATGATTATGTATATTTTTTTATGTTATAGAAATAACATTTTTAATTGCGTTTTTTAAAACTTTACAGCTTGCATTTGAAGGAAGAGGCGTCGGACTTCTTAGAGCCTGATACGATAAAGACCTTAGTGAAGAAATATTCGCAGTTCATCAATTTCCCCATATATTTGTGGAACAGTAAAGTTGTGCAAGTCGACGCAGAAGAAATGGATGAAGATAAACCGGCGAAGGAGAAAGACGATACCGAAGACAAAGAAGACGAAGAGGACGACGCTAAAGTGGAAGAGGAGTCGGAGGATGAGAAGAAGTCTAAGAAAGTTGACAAAACGGTGTGGGATTGGGAAATATTGAATGATTCCAAACCGATTTGGACATTAAAGCCGAACGAGGTCGATGATAAAGAGTACAATGAGTTCTACAAGACACTTACCAAAGATAGTCAGGAACCTTTGGCAAAGACACATTTTGTTGCAGAGGGTGAAGTCACATTCAAGTCCCTCCTGTTCGTTCCAAAGGTTCAGCCGAGTGACAGCTTTAATCGTTACGGTACCAAATCCGACAACATTAAATTGTACGTCAGGCGAGTCTTCATCACCGATAAGGTCACCGACATGATGCCGAATTACCTGTCCTTCATTCGTGGTATCGTGGACAGTGATGATCTACCGCTCAATGTTTCGCGTGAGAATCTCCAGCAGCACAAGTTGATCAAGATCATCAAGAAAAAGCTCATCAGGAAGGTATTGGACATGATCAAGAAGATTCCCAAAGAGGACTACCAGCAGTTCTGGAAGGAATATAGCACAAACATCAAATTGGGCATAATCGAGGACGCCCAGAACCGCGCGAGACTGTCCAAGATGTTACAATTCCACTCGTCCACGCAAAAGGAAATGACCTCCTTACCCGAGTATGTATCCCGCATGAAGCCTAATCAACAGCACATCTACTACATTGCCGGTTCGTCTGAGGAAGAGGTGAAGAAGTCGCCGTTTGTCGAACGGCTGGAAAAGAAAGGCTACGAAGTGCTGTACCTGACAGAAGCGGTGGACGAGTACGCGATATCAGCACTGCCAGAGTTCGACAGTAAGAAGTTCCAGAATGTAGCGAAGGAAGGTTTCGTATTGGACGAGGGCGAACGGGCGAAGGACCAATTGGAGCAATTGAAGAAGACGTTTGAGCCTCTCGTCAAGTGGCTGAGTGACATTCTGAAGGATCATATCAGCAAGGCGCAAGTATCCGAGCGTCTAACCGATTCGCCTTGTGCCCTGGTTGCCAGCATGTTCGGCTGGACCGGCAATATGGAACGTCTGGCGATCTCGAACGCACACCAAAAAACCGATGATCCACAGAGGAGCTACTATTTGAACCAGAAGAAAACTTTAGAGGTCAATCCGAGGCATCCACTCATCAGAGAGCTGCTACGCAGAGTTGAGATTGACTCGTCCGATCAGACAGCCAGAGACATCGCGCTAATGATGTTCCGTACGGCAACTTTGCGATCGGGTTACATGCTACGGGAGACCGCTAGTTTTGCGGACAGCGTGGAGCAGCTAATGAGGAAGAGCCTGGGCATCTCCTTGGATGAAGTGCCCGAGGAGGAAGAATCGCAGGACGATGAATCAGCGAGCAGCGAGAAGGTATTAGATATCGATGCCGAGGACGAGAAGAAGGAAGAAAAAGAGGACGAAGAAGACGAAGAGGCGCACGATGAGTTGTAATAATAGAGAAGAGTTGTAATAATACAGCGATATTCGAAAGACTTATTCTAGAAATGTAGCTATACAATGTATAGTTACTTCAAGCTCTCCTAAAATGTGACCTTGTCGCAAGTTTGTAAACAATTTAGATATGTAAAATGATAAGTACCTCGATTCAGTCTAATATCATGAAAATTTTCATAATTATCAACGTTGTTAAAAGAAATCGTGAAATTTAAATACGTATTTAAATTCTTTTTCTAAATAAAATGCCATTATATTGTCATCCAGACATTGAATGGTGTCTATCGTTGATACCGGTTAAATTGTACATTTTGAGAGAATTGAATAATTTATTGTATGTATTCATTTTGATCTTCCATATCTTTTTTAGTAACGTGAGGAGAGTATTGACTGAACGTTACTGACGTATGGTATGTTTGTGATATGTGTGAATGTATTTGTACATGAAACAAAAATTATATTCAAATGAAATATATGTATTGGTGTATATTTTATTAATACTTAAAACCTCAATTAATTACATTAGTTTTAGAATATTGAGTCTAGAATGAAAAGGGAAATTATTATTTTGGTTCTACAAATTATAAAATTATCAAAATCTCAGATTGTAAGATGTGACTGTAAGATTAAATACACACTAGTTCTATATATTTCGGATAGCTTACGAGAGCTTAATTACTGTCTGTGTTATAATTAATGTTAATATACATATGTACAGAATGATCAAAGTGTTGTAGATATCTCACTCTATATGATTCGAATGTATGATTAATTTTTTGTTACAAAAATATGTCTAAACTTGAATTATATTAAATATTTTTTCAATTTGCAGTTGAATTTCATAAAAATCGCAATTAAAAGTTTATAGTCGCAAAATTAGAGCTCTTTCGTACATCTTGCATTAAAAAATTAAATTGCATTTTCACGATTTATTGGGTATATAAAAAAATATTCATTAACACGTAAAAATGTTTGTAAAGCGTATGTTTAGAAAAGTAGAAAATTTTACATTATACAATTGACAACAAAATGACTCGATTGGAGCAAAGAAAACATCGATGGCTTAAAAAAAAATAAAAAATACACCGTTACAGCAGCGGTGAAAAATCTACTCTCGGTCTCACGCTAGATAAAAAAACGTGAATCCTGTGTAATTAATTGAACGCAGTCGCGAGTGAAGGAATCGTTGGCTGACTCTCAGGAACGTGGCCACGGTCGCGCTGCGTTTCGAAACAATGGCGCGTCGCGGAGTTCCGGCCGGCATGGTCACCGGCTGGCCGGGACCGGGCGCCTGGGGCGCCGTGACGTAAGGGGACGCCGCGGGCCGGCCAATCAGCGCGGCGGACCGCGCGCGACGTGCCGGGCGGTCGCCGCGCGCGCCACCGGCACCGGGGTGGTCATTTCCGTTTTCGATTCCGACGTCATCCAACTCCGAAAGCCCGTGTGTTTTGTGTTTCTTTGGGGCCACGATGATTATCGCTAATTTAACGTAAGTACGCGGCGCGTCGCGGCGGCCCGCCCGGACCGCCTGGACCGCCCGGGTGGTGTTCGCGCGACCGCGATACCAGCGGACGAGCCGCTCCGATTCGTCGTCCGTCGCCGATCGCCCGGCGCGTGTCGTCCCGCGCTCGCCGTTCGCCCGGCCCTTTCCGGGATTTCTCTAATCCGGTATTAACAATAGCGGATCCCCCGTCCCCGGGGCTGGGCCCCACCATCATGGGACCGGTCCTCGCGCGAGAGGCCAGCCGGCGTGAACGCGGCAACACCTCCCGACGTGCGCGTAAACAAAGTAAATGGCGCCGACTGCTCTGTCGAAATTCCACGAGACGCCGCGCGCCTTCGCCGCGGGACGTTTCCTCCGCGAGCTGACCAGTGCCGGCTCGCTGGACACGGATGGGATGCGGAAATTTCTGGCTTGCCACTTCGTTGGGCAGGGGTGGGGAAAGAGAGGGGCGGCTGAGGGGCGCGGAGAGGGGACGCAATTTGCGCGAGGCAGCGGACAAAATGAAATTATTGCTTCATTTTCCTCTTCTCTTTTTTTTTTTTTAGTACTTATAAAATTAGGTTTGCCTAGCCAAATGGAGTACAATAGCTGACCGTGATAGAGCTTATTTGGTCACGGTTGTTGCGAGACTTCATGGACTCTAGACAATTATGTCTATCGGAAACAGATTTTCCTAATTATCTGCTGCAAATCTTGTCGACAATGTTAAAAATATAACGAAAAATATATCGATCGATTGCGGAAAAATTGAGCGGAGTCTGTTTCGTAACCGTTTAAATGATTTCATTTTGATGCAGATTCCGCTAGCAGAACGCGAGCTCAATGCAGTTGATATCAATCGACGACTGACAAACTGCTAACGAATTGTTAATATTTTGCTGACTGAAAACGATTGCAGTCGGCAACCTTAGTCGATCCTGTATCGATATTGCGTCTGTGAATACATTATCGACTCTTCTCTTTTACAGATTGAAACTTTTGAAATTGGAATTAGGTTTCTTCATGTCTTAAAAACATTTCAAAAACACACCAACCATAAGAGAGCAAACACATTGCTGATCTTAAGACAGAAAAACAAGCAACCTATATAAAGATAGTAAAGTTATTGTGTACATAAAGAATAAAAACTGAAGCAAACTTAACGTGACTCGTGACTAGTGTACAATTCGGAAATATTAAACATGGGCATTCAAGACTTGCAAACTTTCCTGGACGGCAATTGCGTACAAGGGGGCTCTATACCTGTGGACTTGTTGAAAATAGCGCGTATGGTTGCACAAAAATCACAGCGCAATCGTGTGATTAAAGGACAGCAGCTACACAATTTCGGTAAACTAAGACTAGTGCTCGATGGAGAATGTTGTTTGGATCGATTGTATGGTGGATTCTTCTCAGGTAAATAAAGATATAAGGTACTAGGCAAAATTTTTATTGTTGAATTCTTAATAAGAAAAAAATTTGAGCAAACAGATGCCTAGATTAATATGTATGTAACGATGTAAAATGATTTTAACAAATAGCTCATTATTGTATAATTTCAAAATGCTTTATCTTATGTGAAAATCAGTTTGATTATTAATAATATCACTTTAATACAGATTGGGCTTGTGGTGGGCAATGGAATCGTATGCTCCAGTTTCTTGCTGTTCTTATACAAGCAATGGAAATGTCGGGACTGGAGATAGCTGTATTCTTTAATGGATGTTTCGAACCTCTTCGGAGACCAGATTGGGTGCAACAACAGTTGCAAGTACGCGCTAAAGTTAACAATGTAAGTTCGTCGCATAGTTATATTTTCAGATCATATGGACAGCAATTCAAATTTTTAAAGATGTCTTTCTAAAATATTAAGGTCTTGAAACATATAACAACAAAAGGTACGCCACCACCGAAAATCTGGTGGACTCCTCCTGTATGTTTAAGAACCAGTTTACGTATGGCTCTCAGGCATCTGAATGTCACAGTTGTAAGTTAATATCTGTCTTCGTTTTTTTGCATCTTTACATTTACAGTTAAATCAATTAAAACGTGATACACAATAGAGTAAATATTATGTAATTATTTTAGAAAAATCTATAAACGTTACATAATATTATTAATGTTTTAACAGTTATGTAGCATGGATGACCATCATCAAGAAGTAATCGCTTATTGTCGTGAAAATAATTATAATGGACTGATAGCTGATGATGCAGAATATGCTGCATTCGATCCTCCACGCTATTTCTCATCTGAACAATTAAAACTTACATACAAGGTATTTTTTTATCAGTAAAATGTATTTTGTGCGACGATCATCTACAGCATTTAATGACTAAATGTTTTTTTGTAATAGGGTTCCCTCGATACAAAAGAATACATGCTTTCTGAACTCACTCGAGCTCTGAACATACCATCTGATAGGCTGTGTATATTGGCAGCTTTACTTGGAAATTACATATTGACCGAAAATGACTTGGCTGATTTCTACAAAAATAATAATATTAGCACCAACGTGCTAAATAAGACAAGCGTTGAACAAATGATTAAGATAATTGCAAATTTCGTCAGGGAACTTCCATCTGCAGAATTGGATGTGGTTTCGCAAAAAGTGTTCGGTTCCATCTCCGATCCAAGGTGTTCCAAATTGAGACAATCTGTTCAGTACTACTTAAACGGAACAAAAGAGGGATTTTTACATTATAAGCCTGTGAAACCAGCAAAAGGTAAACCTTTTTAATATTAACGTTTTTCAAATGTTTAATCTTATTATTAGAGATAATTCTAAAATTAGTATACACTGTTGGAGAATTTTCTATTCATAAAAAGATATTTTGTATAAGGAAATGTTTTAGCACTTTAAGCTTAAATTCTAGAAACTGTACCGATTTTTTTTCAGTCCATAAATTCGATTCCAAATCGAGCACACAGACTCAGTCCAACTCGTCTGACACGCCATCAGCCTCGGATGGTGATTCTAATTTGGAAACGTCGAGATTTGCCTCTGAAACTTTAGAGAGCGAACGTGAAAGTTTGAACGCGTACAAGCAAGCAACAGCTAACGCAAAGGCGGCGCCGCAAATTGTAATCGATCCACCTGGTATTCAAGGCCATGGAGATGCTGATGTCATACGTACAGAGGAAGAACAAAGTATGTCGTTAGAGAAAAAAACTCGACGACTTTTGACAGCGATCTGTTGTTAATCTATCTTAAATGTCTGGAATTTTTGAAACAGGCGACGGACATGCCATCAACGGTACTCATAATCTCTTGATAAGTTCATCAAGTTCGAGTAGTAGCTCCTCGGCGACATCGCCATCTCATGCAACAGCAGATTCCGCGAGACAACCGGAGAAAACGACTAATATTCCTACTACATCACCAGAAGTTATGCGTACCGCCTCGGAACGTCATCAGAAAGGACTCATGTCACCGTACATCTATCAAATTCTCATCGCTGGTGAAATCAAATTACCGGTCCTTCTGGAAGACGAAAATCATCGCGAATTTCCATCTATTCATGTGATTTACAGACCAATTCGACAAATGGTGTACGCTATTCTGTTCAATCTCCATCATCGGATGTATCTAGCTACGAAAAGTAAAGAGAAAGGTGGTAGGTACATTAGCTTTAGAAATGGAAATTTGTTTTTTTTTTGCATTCAATTTCTATTTTGCAAATTCATTCGAACAGATAGTGAAAAGATCGAGATACCAGATGTAGTGATAAAAGAATGGGTATGGTCCAAGTCCAATCCATATCAAACTCCTGAATTAGTGAAAGCAGAACAGATCGGCTGGGGTGTGCCTACGATTCAACGCTTGTGGTTTGGGTAAGCGATTTTATATCAATATATAAACTGAATATATATATAATAATATACAGATTAATTATAGGATTAATTCTCTAACTTTCTCTGGACTCGCATAATTTTTATAAACTGACAAAACTTCCTGTTCTTCAGCACAGTCATAGATGATAAGCGGCGAAGACTTAGAGGTTTTCTGACTTGTATGAGATCAGACACACCTCTCATGTTAAATACCTCATACGTACCGCAACATCTGCTGGTCATGGCCTGTGTTTTAAGGTGAACATTAACACATGAATACGATTATTTCAGGCTATCTTAAGATTTAAAAAATTCAAGATTTTTCTTTTGAATCCTTATACACTACTAATGAGAAGTATGAAACTAATTGAAATTGGAACTAATTCGATAATAAATATATGTCTTTTTCATTGTTTCTTTCACAGATACATCATGTCTTTTTCTGACAAAATAAAAATCTTGCGCCGTCAGGAGTTAGATGCTTTTATCGCGCAAGCCTTTTCACCGGAGCTTATGAACGCTCAGTATTTGCAGGATTTGCAGGTAAAATAAATATATCGTACAATTTTGTACAATACCGCTATTGATTCAAACAATATTTGAATAGGCCGATATTTAATGTATTATCTGTACAGCTTCCATTAGTGACATCACGCGGTGTACAACTAGCTACTTTGTTCATGGCTGGTGTCGAGACCGCATTGTTAGCAAACGATGCTTGTGGCGCGCCGATTCCATGGTTAATGTGCTGCCCTTGGCTTTACTTTGACGGCAAATTGTTCCACCATACGCTGGCTCGCGCTACTATCTCCAAGAACTTGTTGGAGCTATGCAGCGGTCATATTGACCGCGTTGTAAAAGTCGAGAGGATGAGAAAAGCTATACTGGAGGGAATAACAGTTATGTTTGCGCGACCACCTTTACCTGTCACACCAGGTATATTACATTTTTTTCAGCCACATATTAATATCTTCTCTTTTATATATCCGTTTCTAATTAGTACAAGTTTTCGAAATTTTGATTTTTTAATTTCTTATCAATGTCATAATTATTATTCAGCTATATATCTATAGCTTTTGAGTTTTGCCTTTTAAATTAAAATAATTGAGAATCAAATTTAAAATGCTGATAATCCAATGAGAGATCGAACCTGACACTGGTTAGTTATCAATCTTACCACTTTCATACAGAACTACGCGATTATAAACCGAGTTGAATCTGAGAGTCCTATCGACTACGAGTAACACGTAGCACCACTGTCCACTAATAGATATATGGTAGATCTTTCTGGATTTTTTCTACAGCATTTAGGAATTTTTGATTATAAAAAAAATTGCGTTAGCTATTCATCTCTTCTCCTCTCCCTTATATTCCTTTATATTCTCCCTTATATTCTTTTATATTTCTTTGCACTTACATTTGCTTAATGTAATTTGGCATAACATACTTAATGTGATATTTAATGATTTAATGATATAATAGCATATAGATGGTAATACTAAATAACTGCAACTGAGAAAAAAGTAGAAAAGAGATAAAGAATGAATATAACAGCATGTATTGCATGAATGAATATAACAGCTTAGTTGGGAAGTTTATTTGCTAGATAAAAGTCCGAATTTTAATTACTTCTATGCTTCTTTCTCTTTATTAACAACTCTTCCAGTTTCCTTAGCATCCTATGCTCTTTCATAATAGGATGTTTTCGGATGGAAGTAAATCAAACGCAGCTAATATTGCTTCGTGGGATTCATTAATATAATTCTACGAATCTCAAAACTGCGATACAATAGCTTGATGAACAAACGCATATTTTTTTATATGAAACAAAATTGCTATAAAAATATTCGTTGTAATATTAAATTCTCTGTAAATGTTAAAATTGTTAGGAAACAATATATGAACTATATCACGAAATGAAGATCACATATATCTTTGCGGACGATATTTAAATGTATAAAAATACATACGTTGTAAATATATAACAAAAATTATTTCTATATTGTATTTTAATTTTTCTATGTTAATATATAATTTTTATTCACTCGTTTATGTGATATTTATAATAATCTTCTTTATTATTATTACAGGTATTCGTGTATCAGTTCCCTCTAACATCTTGCCGGCTGGCTGTACTATTAATGACGGGATAATGCGCGGTCGTGGCAGCGGCACGTTACCGCAGCGTGGTTTAATGCGTCGTCCAATCCCTTCGCGCGGTGGTCAACTGGAAATCGCTGGTGTCGTAGTTGGTCAATGGGGCCCGAATTACGGACAGCCTGGTCGATTGCCACAACCCCTGCAGGGGCATCCTCGTGGACGAATTCCACCACAGGTAAGATGTAACAGATTTCAATAGGGTATGTGATTGCAATTTCATAACGATGGCTCGATATCGTTGCGTGTATATGGAGTAAGAAGCACACGATGACGATATTCTGGACAGATTTTAGGGGAACGTTCGAGATATTGAGTAGTCCGCTTTCACTATTTAACGTCGCTGGTGTGATCGGATATATACGTGCATTTAGGAGGGACATCACGTAAATGAATTTAATGCAGAGTTACTTGCTTATACAGTTTTTATATAGTTTTTATATGTAGACGTTCGACACATCATGGAAATAAAGCTGGAATTATGTATTTGAGAATGTATATTAAGCGGAGGATAGTTAATCCTCGTTATGCTTTATACGTGTTGCTTTATTAGAATGGAAAAGAGATTATTTTGACATTTATATTTACATAATGGTTTTTTTGTAGATTGCGATTTTGTATTATCGCATGTTTTTTTATATGTAATATGGACACTGTTAAAATAAAGGTTTCTATATATTTTAATTCAGAGTATTTTAACTGGTGTTCCTTTTATATAAGTATATTTATTTAGGTAATATATGTATATATATATATTTTTTCGAAGTAGCTCAATAAAATAAAGCATGTATTTCTGAAGCATGTATTTAAATTATATTCATTATATAACTGAACAAAATTTAATGAAATAATACTTACAAAATTGCAAATAGTTATATATAATGCATTGTAGATAAAAATTGTCTTTTCGAGAAATATATAACACTATATATTTTTTATTTATTGTTTTTGTAATTAATTATTCAAATTACACATGTTTTTTATTTGTTAATTTAATTAATTATTCATTAATGTTATATTATAAACTTTTATTAATATAAAAATGTGATTATGCATATACGCTATTAAAAAGTCAAAATAAAATTTTTCACGAGACATTTTTGTATATCTTTAGCCTAATTAAAAAAAAATATATATAACAAGATAAAATTATGCTTGCGCGTATGTGTGAGTCGTTTTTTTTATTTCCTGGAAAATCCTAACAGACAAATATTATTTGAATAAAAAATATTAGATCTAGTGTAAAATAAGAATTTTAAACATGATTATTGACAGAAATAAATTATTTCGTCTCTTGTACAGTGTGTTCTCTTAAAAATGTAGCCCTTGAAATGTGAATTTTTGATTTATTACAGTTTAATTTATCTTTTCTGTATTTAAATTGGATTTAGCTCGCGTAATTTTTTGTTGAAATATATTTTTTTAATAAATGACTTCGACGATTTTTTGAAACACGTGTTCAAAGGCACATGTTGTAATTCTCACATAATTTTATTTAATTGAGAGAAAGATAAACATATAGAAATATATATAATTTTAAAATGTAATTTGAAATGAGAAACAATATGCATTAGAATACACAAGTAATCTTAAATGTAATACATAATTTTAAATATATTTTAAATATATTAGATATATTAAACATCATGTTATATCAGATCACATCGGAACATGCTGTAGTAGCGTGCTTATGGGAAACAAGCACTTGAAGTTTTTTTTATATAACTCAAAAAATAAAATTCAAATAATGTATATTTATATAGCACTTTCATTTTTTAAATTCTAGGTTTGTCTTCTGAAATATTGACCTAGAAATCATTCTTAGAGTATATCACAGTATTTTATTTAAACAAATTTTATATGTATTACAATTTAAATAAATTATGTTTTTGTAGGTAACTTCTATCGGTGGTCTTAAATACGGTCTTCCTCGTGGAT
Organism: Tetramorium simillimum; assembly: GCA_011636635.1. Classification (NCBI taxonomy): domain Eukaryota; kingdom Metazoa; phylum Arthropoda; class Insecta; order Hymenoptera; family Formicidae; genus Tetramorium; species Tetramorium simillimum. The sequence goes on along the minus strand of VBVQ01000708.1, from coordinate 2,904 downwards.
TTAATCCGATAAATCGACCGACGTTTCAAACACGCGGAGCTACCCGTGCTCCGATCGCTGGACGTGGCAAGAAAACTCAAATGAAGGTAAAAATATCTTGTAGGTATATGAACAAGAGAAATATCGGCGGCAACTCGGAATCGAATTTGGTATCCTTGCCGAATAACGATCATTTAAACCTTTGCGGATTGAGTAAAGTTAAACACAGTGAAATAACTTGCATAGCTAATTCAATATACATAGATACACAACTAAGCAAAATCCAAATGTAATTTGTAAGATAATCATATTTCTGAAAATCTTAAACATATGAGATGAGAAAAATATCTAGCGCAAATAACTAGCTTGGAATTTTTTTTTATTTATCGAGATACTCTTTTATTGAGATATCTAGTTCTCATGCATTAATACTCTTATACACTTTTATGAAAATATACAATACTATATTTTGCAAGAGAATTTGTATCTACAACGTACATGTGTTTCTTATTTATATTGCAATATATTTATAATAATCTTTGAGAAAAAGGAGAATTCGATGTATTTTTGTGTTAATAATATACATATAGAAATTTTTAATATGTTATTAATTATTTAGGTGTCTAATAAAAAGAAAACTACCATTAAGAAGACCAAGGAAACAGAAAAAAAGGATAGCAAGAGCCGTGGTATCACTATTGATGGAATTACCGATTATAAGTGAGTGTTTGAAGCTTTTCTGTCGTATCAGAAAGCATATAAGTTAATATGCTTCATAATGAAATATTTATTGATCTTTGTATTCTTGATGATGGCACAAGAAAATTTTTTGCTTTATCATTTTTATTTTATAAAAAACATTTCTTTCCTTGATAATATATGTTTCAATTTAATTTTTTTAGTTAGTAATTTTATTTAGTAAAATAATTGTATATAGATTTAAAGTAATAACATTGTATAATTCTACATTCTGCTTTCAGCGAAACTCAAACCGACAACGCTCGTGCACTACTGACAAAAGACGCACTGCCAGTACCAGGACAGTTTGATGATGCAGTGGAAAATGGTAAAGGCATGGAAAAAGGGCAAGGTGATGCACCGCTCGTCACTGCGGTTGCCACGGAAAATTAGATATAAAAGGAAAATTTCTCGAAAAATGACTGCAACCACTCCCAAATGATGACTCAAGACTGCTAAGAATCTACTTATATATTCTGAGCAATTGTGCACCAGTAACATTTAAATGTTGATCTTCGAAATTACACAAAAGTTTTTGGTAATTCTCAATTACATTAAATTAAATTATTAATTAATTTAAATTTAAATTTTGGTAGATACTTCTCAGAGACATCTGCTTGTACATTATCTGTAAGTTATAAGAAACATTGTTCTTAATTAGGTATCCTTTGTTATCATTCGATATCAGAAAATGTACAGCAGGTTTGCAATCGATAACTTAGTTGACTTAGAGTTATATGAGATTTATTTGCAATCATCTGGCTGTTTTTTTAAATTAAAACTATAATATAAAATACGTTTAATACGTTAATAGAAAATAAATGTATTAAAAGTATTTCGGTCAAAACAGTTTTCATCTTCTAAGCACTGATAACTATTTGAAAACTATCTGCTTCTAAATGTTACGTGCACAATAGTTCTAAAGCTCTGATGGGTCCAAAATATTGATCTAATAATAGGAGACAAGAATTCTTTACTTACGGTGTCTCGATAGTACGTGGCACGATGTAAAGATTTTACCCGTTCTTGACGTATGCGATATATGATGTCCTCACTGCCAAACGTACCACTCTATATAAGATAGAAAGACAAAAAATCGTGCTTGTGCTAAAACAATGATGCGAGCTAACTTTGCTCGTATTACCATGGAATGGAACTCGACTGATTAGTGTATGCGTGCGCTAATTTTACTACTCAGAACAAATCGTCTCAGCTGCTATAAGTATTTAATTCTTAAGAAGTGTGATTATTTTTTTTACACGAAAATATATATTTTCCGGTATTATATGAAATGCTCGCTGCGATGTATCTCAGTGATTCGATCTGATCGACAAGGGAAGTAGTCTCATATACACATGGATACACATACGCCATATTACACATGATAGCGTTTAATTGATTTTTGTAGATAAGATGTTAGATTGTTGATGTCAGACGGAACACTGAGATAGTCATCAGCACATGGAGACTGATGCTTTTCATATAGGTAAAATATATATTTATATATATATACATATATTATTTAGATTAGAGTTCTCATGCAGTATATTATACGTAAGTTGTGCCTGTGTAAAATGTCTGACTATTGTGCTTGAGTACGAGTACATGAGAGAAATTGTGAATATTGGAGCGTATGTAATTACAAGAGTGAATGAGAAAGAAAGAGAGCGGAGAAGAAAGATGAGAGCGAGAGAGAGAGAGAGAGGGAAGGAGTGAATGAAAGCGAGAGAGAGAATGAGAGAGCCACGATAATGATGTACATAAACGTGGCATTATGTCGTTATTATATCGTTATAAACACGTATACATACGATATATTCACCGTATATATGTGTGTGTACGTGATTTAGATCATATATTTATTTGCGTTGGAGAATTGTGCGAACGGATTTCCTGAATGACTTTGAGGTTTAGATATAATAACGTTTAACAACAGACTTGAGGCCTACCATAAGGGTGTCTATTATAAGAGTGTTTGTTGAGAATCCTTATGGTATGCCTGATAATTGTTTGGAAAATATGCTACACTATGGTGCATGCTACAATTTGTTAATCCTAGATCATTAGAAACATTTAGTTTATTAAATTTATACTAGTAATATTATAATATAAATATTGTTTATATATTACATTTAAGGAAAATTAATACTTTATGATAAACAAGTATATATATATATAAATATGTAT